>CAUYPK010152122.1:0-31766 GCA_963574355.1 Loris lydekkerianus
TGATATTATATAATTTGAGTATAAATAATATCAGTTGTATAATACATGAATATGTATAGATGTATAATATATACATAAATTTGAATTTTGAGACCAGAGTCTCACTCTTATTACCCTAGGTAGTGTGCCAGGGCATCATCATAGCTCACAGCAATTTCAGTCTGTTGGCTCAAGAGACCCTCTTGTCTCAGCCTCCCAAGTAGCTGGAATTACAGGGGACTGCCATGACTCCTGGCTAGTCTTTCTATTTTTGTAGAGAGGAGGTCTCGCTCAGGCTCAGGAGGTCTCGCTCAAACTCTTGAGCTCAAACAATCCACCCACCTCAGCCTCCCAAAGTGCTAGGATTACAGGCATGAGTCACTGTATCCAGCCTATAAATTTGAATTTTGACATATGCAGACTACTGAACATCTCATAAGAACCATCAGAAATTATAAACAAGCAAGTTCAAGTAAGTCGGAAAAAGGGCAACTGCTTGCCTTTTCTCCCTCCATATCAATAGCTCACATTCAGAGGTTCAGTCACTCACTTATCTTTCCACTATCTTTTCCTACCCATCCTTTCAGACCCACCCTCAAATTAAGGCTTCCATAAAAATTTCCTCATGATTTTATCCCTAACTGGTCTTGCTGTTCTTTTCTTCTGTACTTTGTCCCCAAATGTAAAATCAGCACTTTAACATATGCTGTCCTATACTATTTCATTTTATATTCATGTCCTAATTCCTTAATAACTTTTCCCTATGGCTAACTGAAGTTAAATCAGTTCAACTAGGGATTGTTTATTCAGCAAGGGATGAAAAGCATTAGGGCACTATTAATTGCACTGGCTGTTGAAACTAGAATTTGGTCCAGGAGGTGGTAGCACCATGTAAATTTAAACCATTACCTGCTTCCTTACTGGAGAAAAGGATGATCTTTGCTGCTACACAGAGCCTTTCTTCTTGCTCAATTTCAGAGTTACAGGATTTAGATGGCGAATGTAGAAAAGCAGGAAGATATCATGTTTGTTTACCCTAATTCAAGAAACAGAGCTTTTCTTCCTCCTCCACATGAACTTCTGATGAACTACAGAAAATAGTCCATTCTCATACTGTCCCTTAAAATAGTATAGTCATAACCAATGATATAATAGCCTTCCCTGCCTCCTTTCTGGGAAGTATGTCTTCCTCACACCTGTACATCCATCCTCAGACTAAACACAACACACCTAGAAGAGATGCTGAACCCTTAGAATCCTCACATTTCTTCATTCTCAAAATATCCCTTACCTCAACTTCCATGCACTACTCCCCCTCCCCTTTTCAGGGGGGGACAGAGTCTCACTTTGTCACCCTTGGTAGAGTGCCACAGTATCATAGCTCACAGCAACTTCAAACTTGTGGGCTCAAGCAATACTCTTGCCTCAGCCTCCACTACCACTCTGCTGTTTTAGAGACAGGGTCTCACTTTGGCTCAGGTGTCAAACCTGTGAGCTCAGGCAATCCACTTCTCCAGCCTCCGAGAGTGCTAGGATTACAGGCTGTGAGCCACCACATCCAGCCCTACACTCCATTTTTAAAAATGCATGTCATCTAGGCGAGGCACAGTGGCTCACACCTATAATCCTAGCACTTTGGGAGGCGATAAAGTGCAAGGACTGCTGAAGGCCAGAGTTCCAGACCAGCCTAAGTATAAGCAATTCCTCATCTCTACAAAAAATTTTTTTTAAAAATCAGAGGGTGGCGCCTGTGGCTCAACAGTGTAGGGCGCCGGCCCCATATGCCGGAGGTAGTGGGTTCAGGCCCAGCCCCGGCCAAAAACTGCAAAAATAAATAAATACATAAATAAAAATCAGGTAGAGTGGTGTGTCCCAAGTGCTTGATAGGCCAAGAAAGGGGGATTGCTGGAGCCTAGGAGTTTGAAGTTTGCAGGGAGCTATAATGAGACCACTGCACTACAACCTGGGCAACAGAGCAATATCCTATCTCCAAAAATAAACCAAAAAAAAAAAATAATAACTTTTTTTAATGTGTGTATAATCTAATGAGTTTTATATGCTTCATGGAGGTGGTGCTTCAGGGATCTCCAGAAGGAAAGGGATCCCATGTAAAACTGAGGTTTTTGAGAAACTATTTTAGAGAAAAAAGAATTCCAGTGTTAAGTTTTAGAACTATTGTTGAGAGTAATCTTTAACACATGGCAGGTTAAGAAGATAGCTCATACCTGAGTGGTTCTTGGTTTAAGCTATTCAGAATAGATAAATGATTTTAGCATCATCAGCTAGCCCTTGTTAACTGTTGGAAAAAATAGTCCTTTCTTGATCAATCTTTAGCCACGTGGAAATTGGAATACTACCATTTTTCTTACTGTATTTCAGACATTTTTATATAGTCTAATTTATCAAATTTGCCATTATTAGGCAAAAAAAAAAAAAAAAAGAAAGAAAGAAAAAAAAAGGAAAAGAAAAAGAAACATGGTCTTACGTCTTAGACCAGCCAGGTTTAGAGACTGAGACACTGCAGGTGGGAAAGGATGGCAAAGATAAGCATATGTAGTGTTTGAATGAAGGGAATAAAACAAAATCTTCAAACTCCTAACAGCAAAACAATCTTTCATTCAACAGACATCATCATCATCAACAGTCATCCGTTACCTCTCTGCAGCCTCTGAGTAAACTGTTTATATCCTATTGCCTGAAGTTCTAGTCAAGACACACAGGTTGTATATCCTCTATTGGAAAGACTTGTGAGACCATAAGTATTTTGGATTTTAACCATCTAAACGATGGAGGTAAGGCTTTTGTTTTGAAGCCTGGCCCCTTGTTTTCTTTCTAAAGTTTTCACTTATTCCCTCTTTAACTCATTCTTACAAGTTTTGTTCTTTCAGGAGATTCTTTGGTCCTTTTTCCTCACTCCCTGTTGATATAAAACTACAGCACTAACAGCTATACTTCTGATGTGACTTTGCAAAGTTATTCACTCTTTGTTAAGAGTATCTTCACCAGTAAACTGAAATAACGGTAGAACCTCTATAAGGTGACCACCCATGGGACTGTAACAAACTAGTCAACTTACATAGGTAGTCTACCTTAGGAACAAACTAGGCCTGCTGTACTAATTCACACATGTGGTGCACATCCTGTCTACGAAGATTGGGTCAACTTAGGAGATAGTCAATTATGTTCTACTCTAGTTGCTTGCATCCACATCACAAGGACATAAAAATTTAAATGAAACTTACTTCAAAGTATGTATTCAAAACTATGTCTAAGTACAGATGTGTTTTATTTTACTTGATGTTTGTTTAACTTCTTGTATGTATACAATGGTGTTCCACATTTGTCTGAAATTCTGCTCATTTAAATATTTAAAAATGTTACATTATGGTAATAAACACCATAAATTTTTTTTAAAGTATATATTGAAGAGAGCTGTATGCTAGATACTATACAGAGCATTCAGTAATTGTCAGCCAATATTTTTGAATAGTCATGAAATAAATTCTTCCATACCTTTACCTATACTAAGGGTTGAAAATTCCCAAGTTTCTGCCAACAGATCTCTCTTCTGAGTACCAGGTCCCCATTTTTACTTTATTTTATTTTTTATTTTTAGAGGAGACAGAGTCTCACTTTGTCACCCTCAGTAGAGTGCTGTGACATCACAGCTCACAGCGACCTCCAGCTCTTGGGCTTAGGCGATTCTCTTGCCTCAGCCTCCTGAGTAGCTGGGACTACAGGCACCCGCCACAACACTTGGCTTTTTTGTTGTTGTTGCAGTTTGGCTGAGGCTGGGTTTGAACCCACCACCCTCAGTATTGGGCTGGCGCCCTACTCACTGCACCACAGGCACTGCCCAGGTCCCCATTTTCAACTGTCTACTATCACCTTGCTGTCTGACAGGCACCCCAAAAACATTATTTCCGAAAGCCAATACCTCTCCAAACCCCAACCCTGAAGTGTTGCTCCTACCACATTATCTAATTTTTTTTTTTTGGTAGAGACAGAGTCTCACTTTACCACCCTCCGTGGAATACCGTGACGTCACAGCACTCATAGCAACCTCCAGCTCTTGGGCTTCCACGATTTTCCTGCCTCAGCCTCCCAAGCAGCTGGGACTACAGGCGCCCACCACAACACCTGGCTATTTTTTGGTTGCAGTTCAGCCAGGGCTGGGTTTGAACCTGCCACCCTCGGTATATGGGGCCGGTGCCCTACTCACTGAGCCATAGGCGCCACCCCACATTATCTAGTTTTTTAAAACCCAGGCAACAAATGTCTATCACATTATTCAACTTCCCATTCCCAAAGTCTTGGTACAGGCCCTCAATGTTTTCACAACAGTCTGAGAGGCAAAAACAGTATCTTTTAGTCTGAGCCACTTACCTTTCCTCGTTTAACAGATGTTTCAGTACGTTGCTAACCCAAGTTTCTCTTTCTCAATAAATATGGGATCCTCTCTCCCAGGGCTGGTGTAGGGATTTTTTAATTTTAGACCGTGAAAATGCCTAGCATAGTGCCTAACAAAGTCAGCACTCAAAATATATCTCCTTCCCATCCAAACTGTTGCTCCCCCAATTAACTATCTTCCCTTACAACCCTACTAAAACAAGAATATAGGGCCAGGCAAGGAGCTCACGCCTGTAATCCTAGCACTCTAGCAGGCAAAGCAGGCAGATTGCCTGAGCTCACAAGTTCAAGACAAGCCTGAGCCAGAGCAAGACCCCATCTCTAAAAATGCTGGCATTGTGGCAGGCACCTATAGTCCCAGTTAGTTGGGAGGCTAAGGCAAAAGAATCGCTTAAGTCTCAGAATTTGAGGTTGCTGTGAGCTGTCTCAGTGTCTCACGGCATTCTACCAAGGGTGACAAAGTAAAATTGTCTCCCCCCCAAAAAAAAACAAAAAAAAAACTATACCATGATAAACTTCCCATCACTCTGAATGTAAATGCTTATGGTGCATTAAGACCATTGCGGAGTATTTTTGGGTTTAAGACAAGACAGAGTCTCACTCTGTCACCCAGGATGAAGTGCATTGCCTGTGCCATGGCATCACAGCTCACAGTAACCTCAGACTCTTGGGCTCAAGTGATCCTCTTGCCTCAGCTCCCAAGTAGTTGGGACTACAGATGCCTCCCACAATGCCCAGCTATTTTTTAGATAGGGGGTCTTGCTCTGCCTCAGGCTACTCTCGAACCTGTGAGGTCAGGCAATCCACCCACCTCGGCCTCTGAAGTGCTGGGATTACAGGCGTGAACCACCATGTCTGGATCAAGATCATGTTTTTGAAAACAGTCTCCTCTTCCTAAAATGCCCTTTTCACCTTTGTCTCACTCTGTCACCCTACGTAGAGTACCACGGCATCACAGCTCACAGCAACCTCAAACTCCTGGGTTCAAGCAATCCTCAAACACTTTCTCTATTTTTAGTAGAGATGGGTCTGGCTCTTGCTCAAGCTGGAAACTCTTCAACTCAGGGCAACCCACCCACCTTGGCTTCTAAGAGGACTAAAATTACAGGTCTAAGGCACTGTGACCATCACTTTTTTTTTTTTTGGACAGGCTACAGTGCCATGGCATCATAGCTCACAGCAACCTCAAACTCCTCGTAACATTTGACTACAAGTACCCATTGCAATGCCTGGCTATGTTTTTTAGTAGACACAGGGTCTTACTCTTACTGAGGCTGGTCTCCTGAGCTCAAGCAATCCACCCACCTTTGCCTCCCAGAGTGCTAAGATTACAGGCGTGAGCCACCTTGCCCAGCCCCCTTCTTCCCCATTTTTCTATCTAGCAAACTCTACATATCACAAAATGGTCCATGGGCTTTTGGTGTCATAGACTCAGTAGCTCTCCAGGAACAGTAACAATGTATTTGACCAGGGTGTCCATAAAGTTTATGTGTAATTTGAACATGAACACCATTTCAAAATTGTACATGAACTTTATGGCCACACTGTATATAAAGGCCAAAATAAGAAAGTATGAGCAACTTCTTTGCTAAGTTAGATAGGATTTTTCAAGTACTACAAGAGTATTTCCTCAGATTTTTGCATTATTCACAGACATGACACACTTAAAATTTAATGTGTATTAATATATATTCTCCATCACTGTGAAGTCTAGACAATAAAAATTAAATCCTTACATAGTGTTTGCTAATTTCCGTGATGTAAATAACAGTGGACTTCAGATTACCGATGTGGTATTGCTGAATGTAGGGTTGAGAAGAGACATGCAGTAGCACAGTATTACACACAGTACAGGCACAACAGATGTAAATAACCTCAAGAGTAATAAATATTTGTTACTGTTTCATTCAATGGTATTTAATTCTGTTTATGTGACTGTAATATTACAAACTAGTTTACAATGTAAGTTAATATACACAGAAAAGCATTTTAAAACCTTTTAATCCAAAAAACTGTAACTTTTTGTTTCATAATGACTGTTTAACAACCAGCTTACTAAAAATTCTTGAAAACTACACAGTTGGTGGCTTGGTACCGATAGCACAGTGGTTACAGTGCAGGCCACATCCACTGAGGCTGGCAGGTTGGAACACGGCCAGGACCAGCTAAGTAACAATGACAACTGCGGGGACAACTACAAAAGAATAGACGGGCGGGCGTTGTGGCAGGCTCTTGTAGTCCCAGCTACTTGGGAGGCTGAGGCAAGAAAATCACTTAAGCCCAAGAGTTTGAGGTTGTCGTGAGCTGTGATGTCACAGCACTCTACCAAGGGCAACATAGTGAGACCCTTTCTCTCAATAAAATAAAATAAAATAAAATAAGGAAAAAAAGAAAACTAAATAGTTGGTTCCCAACTACCCAACTCCAGCATATCACTGAAGAGACAGCTCCGCTACTTGTTACCTATTAAGAGCTTGGATAAATAACCTCTAAACTTCCTCATTCATATGAAATGTTGAGAACGATGGTATTAGATGAGATAGCTAAGCTTTTGTGTGCACTATATATCAAGCACAGTGCACACAAAGCACTATGCTATCATTTGGTGCTTATCATTCTATTATTCTATATCACATGGTTCAAAAGTTATCCCCTTCACGAAACCTTAATTCCCCCAAATTTCACTGTTCTCCAGTAAGTAAAAAATTTCTTCATTCCTCCATCACATCTTTTATCCCATGTTTTACCAATTTTTTTGTCCTCCTAACACTGTTTGCTCCTAAGACAAAAATAGTGCCTTGCTTAAATGTTCAATCTCAGCAATTAACACAAACATCTGTTGAAAGATGGATGCAAAGAACATGGTTCAAAGAGATCCAAATTCAACGTCATCTACTGTCTTCTAGTCCTCCTTTAAGAAGGCTGCATTTCAAGGAGGCACTTTATCCACAGAACAAGGAAGGTGACAAGTAATACAAATAAGATTTCTTCAACCCTTTTGGCAGAAAAACAAGTATGTAAGACTAAAGTAGACATAGATGACCTTAGGTTTTTACAAATAAAGTTCAGGTTTACCATTCAGATTTTGCTCAGTGGTGGACTTCCAGAACAAAATAAAAAAATACATATATACAGGATGCCTATCCACCAGCTGTGAAGAGACAACTTAAAACACTGGTGAGGTGGGGAAATGCTAAGTAGAACAAATAACCCAGATACCTGTTATTTACTTCCTCAAACAAAAAATCCCCCCAAATCCAGATGTCAAAAAGATCATGTTCAAGCCCAGCATGGGGGCTCACACCTGTAATCGTTAACACTTTGGGAGGCTGAGTTGGGAAGACTACTTCAGCTCAGGAGTTGGGAGACCAGCCTGAACCAAAGCAAGACCCTGCCTCTACCGAAAACAGAAAAACTAACCAGGTGTTGTGGCAGGCACGTGTAGTCCCAGCTACTCGGGAGGCTGAGACAGGAGGACTGCTTATGCCCACAAGTTTAAGGTTGCCATGAGCTAGGCGGATGCCATGGCACTCTAGCCTAGTCAACAAAGACTCTGTCTCAAAAAAAAAAAAAAAAAAGGCTCAGCACCTGTAGCTCAGTGGATAGGGCGCAGCCATATACTCGGGGGCTGGCAGTTTGAACCTAGCCTAGGCCTGCTTAACAACTATAACAAAAAAATAGCCAGGCATTGAGGCTGGCACCTGTAGTCCCAGCTACTTGGGAGGCTGAGGCAAGAGAATAGCTTGAGCCCAAGAGTTAGAGGTTGCTGTGAGCTATGACACCACAGTACTCTACCAAGGGTGACCAAGTGAGAGTGTATCAAAAATTTAAAAACAAAAAACAAAAAACAAAAAAAAAAACACAAAACCTGAGGCAAGAAAGCCTGAGCCCAAGAGTTGAAGGTTGCTGTGAGCTATGATGTTGCCCTAGCCCTCTACCCAGGGTGACAGCTTGAGACTATCTCAAAAAAAAAAAAAAAAAAGAAAAAATTCCTTTCATGAACTTTGTATGTTATTGTGAGTCAGCTAACCCTCTTCTTATCCTTGGTTTCTCTGGACTACCTACTATAGACTCCAATATATGCAACACAGCTTTTAGTCTCTACTTTAAAATCCTCCCATGACTCAGAACTACATTTTTAGCCATTTTTAGAAAGTTTTTCCTTTTATTTACTACAATCTTCCGCCCTATAATCGCTACTCATTGGTTCTAGCATTGTCTTTTGGCTTGGAGAATAATCCTAGTCTTGAAAGCATTTGAAAACAGCTATCATATTCCTCCAAGTCATCTCTTAGAAGCTAAACACTCTGCCCTTCATAAGACATACTAGGATGAAAAATATAACATCTATGAGACACTCTGCAGGAAGAAGTAAGCTGTGTATTCAGTAAAGGTATCTACTATTTCCATACTGTGGTTCATTTCTGTTTACAAGTTCCATGTAAAGGTTACATCAAGGAGCTCCTCCATCCTGACTCAAATTATACTGTACTCACACTCCCTGTTGCCCTGGGTAAAGTGTTGTAGCATCGTAGCTCACAGCAACCTCAGACTCTTGGGCTTGAGCAATCTCCTTGCCTCAGCCTCTGGAATAGCTGAGACTACAGGTGCTAGCCATAATGCCTGGCTAGTTTTACTATTTTTAGTAGAGACAGGGTCTTGATCTTGTTCAGACTGGTCACAAACTCCTGAGCTCAAGCAATCCACATGCCTTGGCCTCCCAGAGTGTTATAGGTGGACCCAATGCCTACCCACTGTTTTGTTTCCTGTTTTTCTTAAAATCGAACTTATACCAGTCTCAGCAGATTCCTTTTGATAATTTTTTTTCTTTTCCTTTTTTTGTTTTTTGCAGTTTTTGGCCAGGGCTGGTTTGAACCCACCACCTCCAGCATATGGGGCTGAAGCTCTATTCCTTTGAGCCACAGGGGCCACCCTTGATAATTTTTTTTTAAGACAAATAAGGTCTCACTATGGTCCCCAAGCTGGAATGCAGTGGCTATTCACAGCCATGATCCCACACCACAGCAGAAGTACTGCATGCTCCATTTCTGACCTGGACCAGTCATCCCTCCTTAGGCAACCTGGTAGTTCCCTATGCCATGTGGTTACCACACTGATGATAAACTTAGTGCATAGCATGCAACTGCCCAAAACTCCTGAACTTTTGCCTCAGCTTCCTAACCAGCTGGGACTACTCATGTACACCACTACCCCTAGCAGTAGATTCCTCCTTCATTCAGCTATCTCCACATTTCATTTAATTCTCTTTTCCTAATCTCCGAACTTCCTTTGGGGGACACCCATTCCATAAATATGATTAGACCTTTCTTTTTTTGGACAAGAGTCTCATTTTTACCCTAGGTTAGAGAGCAGCTCTAGCTCACAGCAACCTCAAACACCTGGGTTCAAGTGATCCTCCTGCCTCAGCCTCAGTAGCTGAGACTACAGGCACAATGCCCTGATAATTTTTTGTATTTTTAGTAGAGATGAGCTATTGCTCTTGCTCAGGCTGGTTTCAAACTCCTAAGCTCAACTGATCCCCTTCCTCAGCCTCTCAAGAGTGCTAGGATTACAGGCATAAGCCACCACATTCAGCCAATTAGACTTTTCTTGAATTATGTATACTTCCTGTCCTAAGTTATCATCTATACAGATCTGGGCTGTCCTGAACCCATGTTCACTCTTTCCAAAACACCTCTGGCTATTTTCTATGACCAATCCACCTGCACCCTAGAAGGGTTAAGCAAACTTCTTCAAGCCTCCAAATTGACACCTTGTGTCTATCTTGAGAAAACTTTCTACCTTGTACCATTATATGCCACTAAGGTTATAAAGGCCTCCTCAACAATACTCTCCTGAATCCTCTGTAGTGTCTAACACTCAAAGATGTTCAAAGATAAATAGCTTCATGTCAATTCTTAGCTTGATAAAACTTAAGTATATCCAAAGACACTTTCAAAGGTTGGGCATGGTGGCACATGCCTACAATCCTAACACTGGGAGGCCAAGACAGATGCTATGATGCCATAGCACTCTACCCAGAGTGACAGACTGACACTGCCCCAAAATAAATAAAAAAATTTTTAAGATAGAATAAAATGGCTCAGCACCTGTAGCATACTGGTTACGGTGCCAGCCACACACACCAAGGGTGGTGGTTTCAAACCCAGCCTGGGACAGCTAGACAAACAATGACAACTGTAACAAAAATAGCCAGGCACTGTGGTGGACACCTGCAGTCCCAGCTACTTGGTAAGCTGAGGCAAGAGAATCGCTTAAGCCCAAGAGTTTGAGGTTGCTGTGAGCTGGATGCCATAGCACTCTACCAAGGGCAACACAGTGCAACTCTGTCTCAAAAAAAAAAAAAAAAAAAAAAGCCCCTCACACCATGCACAGGCCTCGCCACCCAAAATTCCCACGCCATGTCAAAGAAAAAAGGACTGAGTGCAGAAGAGAGCCTGCCTGATGAAAATATTTTTTGAGACAAAAGATGTATTTCAATAGAAGACATGGAAAAGATTGCTCCCAAAAAGAAAGCCATTACTGCTATGTCAGTAAAAGAAATCCTTCAAAGGTTAGTTGATGATGGTATGGTGAACTGTGAGAGGATTGGAACTTCTAATTATTATTGGGCTTTTCCAAGTAAAGCTCTTCATGCAAGAAAACCTAAGTTGAAGATTCTGGAATCTCAGTTGTTTGAGGGAAGCCAAAAGCATGCAAATCTACAGAAAAGCATTGAAAAAGCTAAAATTGGTCGACATTAGACAGAGGAGCAAGCTATGCTAACAAAAGAACTTTCTTCACTTCATAACCAAAGGGAACAGCTAAAGACAGAAGTAGAAAAATACAAAGAGTGTGACCCACAAGTTATAGAAGAAATGAGTCAAGCAAATAAAGTGGCCAAGGAAGCTGCTAACAGATGGACTGGTAACATATTTGCAATAAAATCTTGGGCCAAAATAAAATTTGGATTTGAATAAAATAAAATTGATAAAAATTTTGGAATTCCCCCAGAAGACTGACTACATAGACTAAAATATTTGACAGTGGTGAAGGATGGATCACTGAGCTTGTATTTAAATTTATAAATATTATCCAACTAAATGTACTGACTTGTCATTTACCTGTAACTGTTTGGTATTTTACTAATTTTAAATAAAGTATAAAATGCTGGGAAAAAAAAAAAAAAGAAAAAAGAAAAAAAATAGGGCTAGACACGGTGGCTCACACCTGTAATCCTAGCACTCTGGGAGGCTGAGGTGGGTGGATTACCTGAGTTCACAGGTTCAGGACCAGCCTGAGCAAGAGCAAGACCCCCATCTCTAAAAATAGCCGGGCATTGTGGTGGGCATCTATAGTCTCAGCTAGCTGGGAGGCTAAGGAGAATCACCTGAGCCCAAGACTTTGAGGCTGCTGTGAGCTATGACACAACAGCACTTTAGCGAAGTCAACAAAGTGAGACTGTCTCAAAAAAAAAATAATAATAATAAAGAAAAGAAAAAATTAGCTGAGTGCGTGGCAGGCACCCATATTCCTAGCTATTCAGAAGACTGAGGCAGAAGGATCGCTTGAGTCCAGGAGTTTAAGGTTGCTGTGACTCCTTTAAGGCTGACTCCATATGGCAACAAGAAAGACTGTCTCAAAACAGAAACAAAATAAAACAAAAAACAAAGACACTCCCAAGTCACTATTTTTGATCTATTTGAAAATAGGAATAATTCCAGAGATATTTACAGACATTCAGCCAGGGCAACAGAACAAGAGCTCATCTCAAAAAAAAAAAAAAAAGCATCACTAATGAAGAGAGTAACTCTCCCTTTCTGTTAGGCAATTCCAAAAGTTTAGTCTGAAGAGAAAGGTTCTTAACTCACTGTTGCCTTCTTCAGGATAATAACAGCACAATAATTTCCTCAAAAAAAATAATCAGGGAAAATGAAAAAGGTCCATATGGCAATATATCACATATAACAGCCAAGACTTCAAAAAAGTATATACCCTTGACTTATCTAAATGCTAAAGCACAAATGTAAATTAGTATTTATACAAAAAAATGTTTAGTGTAATTTTTTTTTTTTTGTGACAGTCTCACCTTGTTGCCCTTGTTAAAGAGTGCCATGGTGTCAAACTCTTGGGCTTTAAGGGATTCTCTCACCTCAGCCTCCCAAGTAGCTGGGACTACAGGCAACCACCACAACACCCGGCTATTTTTAGTGACCAGGTCTTTCTGTGGCTCAGGCTGGTCTTGAAACTGTGAGCTTAGGCAATCTATCAGTCTCAGCCTCCCAGAAGTGCTAGGATTATAGGAGTGAGCCACCCCACCTAGCCTGTGGTGTTATTTTTAAACCGAAAAATGTTACAAGAATTAAAATACAAAGTTGTTTGTTTTTTTTTTTTTGAGACAAAGCCTCAAGCTGTCACTCTGGGTGACAAGGCATCTATGCATGCAGCTCACAGCAACCTCCAACTCCTAGGATAAAACAATTCTCCTGCCTCCGCCTCCCAAGTAGCTGGGACTACAGGTGCCTGCCACAATGCCCAGCTGTTTTTTGATTGCAGCTGTCATTGTTTGGCAGGCCCAGGCTGGATTCAAACCTACCAGTTCAGGTGTATATGTGGTTGGCGCCTTAGCCACTCGAGCCACAGGTGCAAAGACAAAAATAAGAAATTCTGACATTCCTAACCAGGGGGTCCTCAAACTACAGCCCACGGGCCACATGAGGCGGTGTGAATTGTATTTGTTCCCGTTTTGTTTTTTACTTCAAAATAAGATATGTGCAGAGTGCATAGGAATTTGTTCATAGTTGTTTTTTTTAAACTATAGTCCAGCCCTCCAATGGTCTGAGGGACAGTGAATTGGCCCCCCGTTTAAAAAGTTTGAGGGCGCCTGTTCCTAACTTCAACAATTAGGGATTCGTACATTATGTAAGTATGTGACAGAATACTATGAAGCCATCAAGAGTGCTGTCACAGACGAATACCGAAAAACTCGAGAAATATTATAAATAAATATAGAAAACACATTATAAAACAGTACCTGGGACAGGTGTAGTGGCTCTCACCTGTAATCCTAGCACTCTGAGAGGCCGAGGCAGGTGTGTCAACTGAGCTCAGGAATTTGAGACCAGCTTGAGCAAGAAGAGACCCTGTCTCCACTAAATATAGGGGTGAAAAAAAAATAAGCCAAGTGTTGTGGCGGGTGCCTGTAAAGTTTGAGGTTGCTGTGAGCTATGATGCTACAGCACTCTACCCACAGCAATATAATATCTCAAAACTGGAAGTTTCGAGCAGGATATGAGGTTCTGAGATACCAAATTAGATCACGTGACAGAACAAGTCAATAACAGCACTAGGCAAAAAAAGGCTGTGGCTCTGCTTCAGTGTTTTCTGCCAAGATATATGCCCAATCATGGAACTTTATAACAGCTATGACATCATCTTCAGCATGTTTAAGTACTTTCCTCCTTATTTACTGAGTTATCATCCCTGTTTGTCATAAAAATTTCTGAAATCGAATGAATACTACAAAAGTACACACAAACATCTCACTTAAAGACGTCTCAATAAGCTATGAGCCCCATTCTCATAAAAGTTGCTTATTCCTGGACATCTGTTAAAGATTCTAAGCTAGTTTATAGTCACTAATGTAAGGATGTTAAAGATAATAGTAACCAACAGAATAAGACAATACCAACTGAAATGATACCTGGGCTTAGGATCTTCCCCAAACCTCAGCAGCTCTTTTTACAAAAACTAAAAAGTAACCTAAGTATAATCCAATATTTTATTATTAGTATTTTTAATTTGGTGCTTTGTTCACCAGCCTGGGAACAATTAGAGTCATCTCTCATCAAGACTTGTTTTTTTTTTGAGGCAGAGGCTCACTATTTTGCCCACGGTAGAGTGCTGTGAAGTCAAAGCTCACAGCAACCTCAAATTCTTGGGCTTAAGCGATTCTCATGCCTCAGCCTCCCAAGTAGCTGTGACTACAGGCATCTACCACAACGCCCAGTTATTTTTTGGTTGCAGTTGTCATTGTTTACCAAGCCTGGGCGAGACTCAAACCCACTACTTTCGGTGTGGCCGGTGCCCTACTTAGTGAGCTACGGGCACCAAGCCAAAAGAAGCATAGCTTTAGTTATCATAGCCAAGACTCTAAACCTTTATTTTAGACTTATTCCATGAAAATATTAGAAAGTTGGTCAATTCTAACTTAGGAATTTTACTTATCATCTTCTTAAAAAGTTCAGTTATCACTCACTGAACCACTCTAGTGAACATAATCCAGATACATACTTGCTTAAAAATTAACATAATTTTTTTTTTAAAGTTAAATGAACAAAACCCAAATTTGCTGCTTCATTTTTAAGCCCATTTCCCCACTGGTCCTAACACCTGTAAGTTTATCTTACCATCTATGTTGTGCCTTCCTAAAACAATTCATCTTTTCCTTCCTGCTTTTAATCACAAAATGTAGGACAAAATTTTGCAAGATGAAGGAAAGCTGAATCATAGTATTAGATAGTACACATTTCAAGTGGTTAAATCAAATACCCAGATGCCTCTCACACATGTTCATATGCTATGTTCTACATGATACTTAAAAGGTCATGGCCTCCTTACTTGTTCCTCTAGAAAAGTGGTTCTTAAACTTCCTAATGCCTTCTAATGCCATGACCCTTTAATACAGTTCCTCATGTTGTGGTGACCCCCAACCATAAAAGTATTTTCGTTGCTTCTTCATAACTGTAACTTTGCTACTGTTACGAATCGCAATGTAAATATCTGATATACAGGATGTATTTTCATTGTTACAAAGGGGTGGCAACCCTCAGGTTGAGAACCGCTGGTCTAGAAATAGGAGCATGAGAAGACATTCTTAGAGCCCATCAGATGTCCAGCAAAAAGCATCAGTAAATTAACTTCTACAAAATATGGCAGATTTTAAGTGAAATTGTCAACCATTGGGAAGAGGGAAGTTTAAAGGGTATCAAAAAGGAGGATTTCTCTTCTCAGCCAACTTTTCAATAACCTGGTTCATCATCCTTTATGTTTTAAGTGTTATCTCCATTTTCATAAGTCTGTATACAACACATGGTAAAATAGCCAACTACCCCTCCTTTCGCCCACCTAATGTACCTCCACGTAGATCAAGGCACCCTCTTTCCACTGCTCAAGGCAGTAGGCTTTTGTAGCAGTATAACAAATGCCTCATATACAAGATCCCTAAGAATTCATGACTAAGTTAAGGAAAACACATTTACATAAGCTTGTTAGGTTTTTGTATTTGAGGCTAACCAACAGGATTCTCAGTCATTAATATGTAGATTGTAAAAGAAAGAGGCTCGGTGCCTTGTAGCTCAGCGGCTAGGGCACCACTCACATTCACCGTCACCAGAGCTGGTGGTTCGAATCCAGCCCGGGGCCTGCCAAACTACTACAACCAAAAAATAGCCGCCAGGCATTGCGACAGACACCTGTAGACTCAGCTACGTGGGAGGCTAAGGCAAGAGAAAGAATCACTTAAGCCCAAGAGTTTGAAGGTTGCTGTGAGGTGTGACGCCACAGCAGTCCCAGCTACTTGGAAGGCTGAGGCATGAGAAAGAATCACTGCTCAAGAGTTTGACGCTGCTGTGAGCTGTGACACCACAGCACTCTACCAAGGGTGACATAATGAGTTTCTATCTCAAAAAAAAAAAAAAAAAAGTTCTCCTTGTCCATAATCTTTTCACCTACTTATTTGCTAGAATGTGTCTTAAATAATACGTGATCTGCCCAAACCAGTTTATTTTTTTACACCATCCTTCTGAAGTTTACATTCACTCAATACCCACAGAGAAAGTACTAGCAACTCTTTCAAGTAAATTCACTCAAGTTTACATCCATTCTCCATTCTGCCCAAGATTCTCCCGTTTACAGAGGAAATCAGGATAAGCGACTCTTCCAAGAAAATGACAAAATGTTGAAAGTGAGAGATCAGCTTTTTCTGTTTTCCAAGTTTAACATATTAAGCCTTAACTTTCCTAATGAGAAAAAGTGATTAAGCTGAACACCAAATAAAAACAAGGAATAAAGTTCTGAAAAACACTGCCAATTGTTACAGAAGGCAGAAAAGTTATTCCAGGGGTTAGTGACACATCAATTCTTGAAAATAACCACAAAACCCCAGCTAGGCCAAGTTACTTCCAAGAGAGAACTTTTACATTCTTCTCTGCCATATTATAGCCTCAATCTTTTCCTACTTTAATTTTCCATGGTTTTATCACTCCAATTATTCCCTTTTCATTTCCTTCAGACTCATTCTTCACCTCTTTCTGGATCGTGTAACTTCAATTTCTGTATTGTTGGTTTTCCTTTAAAAGCCTGTATTTCTGTCCTCCACTAATGTTCTTACGGTCTTTCACACTAGGGTTCAAATTAAGACTGAACTGTTAAGTGATACTGTGTTAATTTACAGTGATTTTATTAACGTTTCACTACATCATAGCTCTCCCGTTTCCTAGTTCCTTCTTCCCTAAAGTCTTAAGAATGGTAAGCAGGTTACCTTTTTAACACTTTCTTCTTCCTCTTGGCGTTTCTCATAGTGTGAGAAGTCATCAAAAATGGAAGTGGTGTGCTTGTAGCTGGCTATGATTTTCAACACCTGCTTAGCTTTTTCCAGAGGCACTTCCTGAGTGTCCCTAGAGTTGGTCACTGGTTTATTCTCGTTGTTCTCTAGGCGAATGTGTCGCAGTTGACTATTAGGAACGTCCTTCACAAAAATCCACCTGACATCAAAACGACCCTTCCATTTGTCCTGGGACCACACACCTGCACATGTGTTGTAGTCCACAGCAGATTTCATTTCTGCAACGCCACAGAAGTGTCCACTGCCGTTGACACTGAAAAGTAAGTAAACGGGGCCTTTCCCGTTCATGGAACGATAAGCAGCATCCAGTCTCTTGTTACCGTGCTCCGTGCTGCACCAGATATTATACTTAATGGAACGGTGAATATCGTCCTCAGAGTAGCTCTTAATGATGAAAACCCGGCCATGTTTCAGATTCCAGTCAAAATCCTTGGGGTTATAGTTATTAATGGACCGTAGCTTCTCCAACACAGGGTGGGGTTCTGAAGTAGATCCAGAACCAGCCTGAGACTGTCCTACTCCATTACCATCCACCCCATTATGACCGAACCCACTGCCACGGTTCCGAGGTGCTACCCAGCGGGTTGGCTGAGCTGCCTGTTGCTGGACTGAGAGCTGGGCAGGCTGTGGTGGAGGTGGAGGCAATGGCTGTGTCTGTTGCCCTACTGATGCTTGAGCCACTGGTGGGCTATTGTTAGCCTGCTGACCTACAGGCTGAGGAGACCCCTGGGTTGGCTGACCTATATTCTGAACCAAAGCTTGTGAGGGGGTTTTTGCCACAGGACCCTTGTTATCCCAAGTTCCAATATCCATGTTATGCTTTATTGGGGGTGGTGGAAGACTTGACCCTGCAATGCCATTCTTCGTCTTCAGTTTAGGTTGCTGTTTTGCAGGCTTACTAGCAATGTCAGCCCAAGATGCTGGTTTTGGAGGAGCAATGGTAGCTGGAGGCAAACTATTAGAAGCCACAATGTTACTAGTAATGGACCCACTACCAACAGCAGAGCCTACAACTTTTGGAACATTGCTTGCAACTTCTGTGCTACCCAACTTCAGTGCTGCCATCCCTTGGTCTATTGTATTCATGCCAGGAGCCTTATTGAGGGTCTCATTGGCAAAAGCTGACTGTCCGTCAATCATGGCTCCACCTAAGGAGCTAGGTGCATAAGCATAATTGCTACTGTATCCAGAGCTCTGAGTAGACTGTCCCTGAGAACTGTTATTTCCCCATGCTGAGAAGTCAATCCCACTGGGAAAGAAATTAAAACCATGCTGACCAAGAAATGGAGTGCTACCTAGGGCTCCTGGTTGCCCAAACATTGCATCTGGTAGGAAGTGGGGCTCTCCGTTGCTCAGTTGTCCATAAGAAGTTAGATAGGGCATGGCTGTGTCACCCCCAGTAGACCAAGCAGCTTCACCCAAAGAATAGGAAAAGCCAATGGAGGGACTGTAGTAACTGGGTAAGTAGGAGTCTGACATGGCAGTATATGCATTATTCTGTGGAAGAGAAAAAGGCAAATAAATCAAAACAAAATTACATCAGGATTATTTCCTCCCCACTTAAGTCACATAATTCAAATTATTTCAGCCATTACTACAAAAAAAAGGTAACACATTCAGATGATCTTTTAAACTAACATTTTCATATTTTAAGAAATTTTGATGTAAAAATTATGAAATGTTTATTTAAACTATAAAGTTAAGCTAACCTAGGAGTGAATGTGGGTCTTTAATGCTACAATTCAGAAAAGGGAAAACACAAGAGATTTGCCAACAGTCGAAGTCTCAAGTATTGAAATGATGGTTTTATTAAAACAAATTATCTTTGGAGTTAAATGAGTGTGAATTTTGGCAGTAGAGCGTTGTAAAGTTTCCTGTTTAAACCAGGCAATAGGTCAAGCAAGATAACCAAAAAATAGAAATTTCAGGTTCTAGCCCAAATGTCTGTGTAGTTATTCCTCAATCACTAAAATGCAAGGTTCATTACCTATAATTTACAGTGTTAGCCTCTTGACAAACTATGTAGGAACATCAATAGAGACCACTATTTAATTATAACCCAGAAAAATACACAGTGGCTTCCCATAGAAATTTTTTTTTTTTTTAAAGAGTCAGGGTCTTACTCTGTTGCTCAGGCTAAACGCAGCATTGTCATCGTAGCTCACCAGAAACTCTTGAGCTCAAATGATCCTCCTGCCTCAGCCTTCCCAGTAGCTAGGATTACAGATGCACATCACCATACCTGGCTTATATTTGTAGAGACGGGGAATCTCACAATATTGCCCAGGTTGGTCTTGAACTCCTGGCCTTGGTCTGTCAAAGTGCTGGGATTAATTAGCTGGTGCGGTAGCACAAATCTGTGGTCCCAATTACTAGGGAGGCTGGGCCAGGAGAATCCCTCAAGCCCAGGGTTTGAGGCTACAGTGAGCTCTGATCATGCCACTGCACTCTAAGCCCAATTATCAAAACTTGAGCCTGTCTTAAAAAAAAAAAAAAAAAGTGCTGGGATTACAGGTATGAGCCACCGCATCTGGCCTAGAGGTTTTAAAATGAGAAAACAATATTGCTACCTTCTTTGCTTCACTTTTACAATTAATAGCTCCGAGCTGAAATACATACCTAACTCTTCCATTAAAACTAGGAAAAGTATAACTCTAAAGACAGTCTACGCTCCTGGAAAAAAAAAAATCACCAAAATAACCAGAAATAGAAATATACATGCATCTAGTCTTCACATTAGGATACAAAGTATATTGAAAAAGCCTCATTCTTGATCTTCAGTTTGTGCTGCACATTTTTTATGAATGCTGTATCTCATTTGAAAAGCCCGTAAGTGAGAAACCACAGGTACACAAATACACAAAATACTGAAGATGTAGATACAGCTCAGCTCAAAATAGAGAGTAGTTTATTCTAACTTCAAAATAGTTCTGGTAATGTAAGCATCCACTAGCTGTGTTCTTAAAGAGACTTGGGGCCGGGCACCGTGGTTCATGCCTATAATCCTACCACTTTTGAGAAGCCCAGGAAGGTAGATCGCCTGAGCTCAGGAATTCAAGACCCATCTGAGCAACAGCAAGACCCTGTCTCTGCTAAAACTATAAATTAGGCGTGCATTATGGTGCATGCCTGTAGTCCCAGCTCCTGGGGAGGCTGAAGCAAGAGGATTACTGAACCCAGGAGTTGAAGGCTGCTGTGAGCTATGATGCCACAGCACTCTACCCAACGTTGATAGTGAGACTGTCTCAAAAAAATAAAAGACTTGGATGATCACAACTACCTAAAGCCCTAAGCTTGTATTACCAAAGCCAATGGTAATCTTTAACCACTAAAATGTATCTCTCTTCAATATGAAGTTTTCCAACTAAGTTTGATAAAACGGTGGTGCTCTGCCAATTTAAAAAGAACAAAAGTCTTTCCACACACAGCCTCATGTTTAAAATTTCTCAAAGGTAGTGTTAAAATTTTAAGATTCAAACCCATTATACCCATTATGTGTAAGAAATTCAGTCAATAGTCAATGAATTAAGCTTTAGGGTATTATTTCAACATATGGTAAAGAAACACTGGTAAAAAAGTAGCTAAACTACCCTAGATGATAAACTAAAAAGAACAAAAGATTCTCAGGTTACTCTTTTTCGTATACTCATCTAAGATTTATATTATCCTGAAAACAATTTTTAAACAAAGACATTTAAGCTTTGGCTTACCAGGAAAAAAAAAACCTAAATGCACTTAGTATCACAGGTTATGCCAAGATACAGCTGAATGCCTACACCTGAACTGGCAGGCTCCTACGTGCCCCTGAGCTCAAAAATCTGAATTATATAATGTTTTACAAGAACTACCAAGAATTATGTTTCTAAATGCCCCCCCATCCGTTATAATTATGTAAACAAACTATTTCAATAAAAAGAATCTATTAATAGTTCATTCCTCTACTTCCTTCCCCCTTCTTTTCCTGATTCACTGGTTGTCTTCTGTGGAAAGTTTATTGCAATCACTTGCTTAGGCTGTTTCTATACTCGCAATGTACGTTAACTTTACACAGGGAATCTAAAAGTTTTATATGGCTTAGCGCCTGTAGCTCAGTGGCTATGGTGCCAGCCACATACACCGGAGCTGACAGGTTCGAATCCAGCCTGGGACTGCCAAATAATGACAACTAGAACCAAAAATAGCTGGGTGCTGTGCCGGGCACCTGTAGTCCCAGCTACTCGGGAGGCTGAGGCAAGAGAATCACTTAAGCCCAAGAGTTTGAGGTTGTTATGAGCTATGATGCCACAGCACTCTACCAGGGGCAGCACAGTAAGACTATGCTTAAAAAAAAAAAAAAAAAAAATGCAGTCCAAATATGAGGCAGGAAGTAATATCAAGTTATTCAAGACTACCAGCCACATTTCATATAGCATATGTTCAGAACTTACATAACTGTTCCATAAACTTCTTGATCTTTTAAGGTATTAGTATTGTCAATTTTCCTTTTGCTCTATTCATCTAAGGAGTTATATTAACCACCCTTTTTTTTTTTTTTTAATATTAACTCCACCTTTTTTGGGACCCAAGACAATAATCCAAGTTTTTACAAGTGCAGAGTATATTAATATTTGAATCTACATGCAACTCTACCTTCACATTAGAAGTGACTGTATCATAAAACTTCAATCATTCTTTTTTTTTGAGACAGTCTCACTATGTCACCCTCAACAGAGAGTCGTGGCATCATAGCTCACAGCAACCTCACTCTTGGACTCAAGCCATTCTCTTGCCTCAGCCTCCCAAGTAGCTGAGACTACAGGGGTTGGCCACAATGCCCAGCTCAGGCTGGTCTCAAACTCCAGAGCTCAAGCAATCCACCAGCCTTAGCCTCTTGAAGTGCTAGGATTACAGGCGTAAGTCACCATGCCCCACTGAATCATTCTTGACCTTACTTTACTTTATCCTGAAGAGTACTTCAACTCTGTTTTATAAATCCCATAGCTCCCTTTCAGTGATGTTAATCTCTACAGATATAGGTACAGCTCAACTCCAAGAAAAAAAAAAGTACCTAACTCCAAAATAGTTCTGGCAATCTTAAGAACCCCTTAGGACTGAATAAAATTCAGATGATTTCATATTACAATTTTCCCATCACATATTAATCCAATTTTCCTAAAAGAAAAGGTTTTCAAGGGTGAAAATTAAGAATACCTGACAGTGTTCAATATTCTCAAGTTTTGCATTGCTACATTCTTGAGATGGGGGGGGGGACAGTTACTCAAACAGGTGTTACTGTTAGTATACATAAAGTGTTATCAGTACCATACTCTCAGTACAATGTTTACTGACAATACACAGATGATAATCTTAAAAGCCTATAAAATTTGTAGTAACTTTTATGACACCCTAGTAGATATTAAGAAAGTGAACCCCCAGAAAATGAGATTTACTGATAGGGCAGAGAAAGAGTAGCATACTACATCCTTTGATCAGATATGTAAATGGTTAACTACTCACGGGCCTCGCCTGTGGACTCAAGTAAGGTTCAAAATCATCATCGTTCAATCCATCTTTTTGATGTACAGATCCATTTTGTACTAAAGAAAAAAATTCAAATCAGGAGTGTCTCAATCCCACCATCTCCCTCCCAAATTAACCGAACATCCTTACTAGTTAGAAGAGCATGTAAATTTAAACTTCAAAAGGGTAAAGGTGAAGGTGTATGCTTAAGCAATATTCGTCAGAGAGACTCTCTCCCTCCACCCACAGCAAGTTGATCTAAAAAGGTCATTTTATCCGCGCCTCTCGATTTTACTCCCTCTGGCTTCCCCTCCCCCATCCCATGTGGGTCCTTCCAGAGAGTGATCCACGAGGAGGAAAAACAAAGGCCTTCTAAGACCTACAGGAAACTCAGGACCTGGGGCATTTCAAAATCGAATCCACCCCCACCCTTAATGAATTACTCCTTGTTAGCTAAAAAGCAGTTCGCCAGCTGCGAGAACACACCGACAGGGTCAAACCCTTCAGCGGGAGGCACCTGCGAGCAGCGCGGCTTCCGAGAGGTCCCCTCCCCCGAAGCTTCCCGGAGACCCCGCCCCCACGGCTCGCCGGCCCCCTCCCAGCCCCGGGCCGCCGGCAGCGCCGGGCTTACCTTTGTTTCCTTGACCTTTTGGTCTCTGAGGGCGAAGGAAACGTCGCCGAGCAGCAAGTTGTCCGAGGGAGGGATAGAAAAGCAAAGACAAATTAAAGCAGGGCCCGAAAAGGGAAGAAAGGAGCAGGCCTGAGGGGGAGGCGTGAGGATTGGTGGTGAGGGGGAGGTGGAAAAAGGGAGGCGAGGGGAAGCGCTAGGCCGGCGGGGCCCCGGGAGAAAACGCGGGGGACGCCCGCAGCCCCGCGGCGAAGCCAGCGCTCCGGGAAAGGGGGGAGGAAACCAGGAAGGAAACCGCGGCCCGCCGAGGAGGAAACGCGGCCCGGCCGCGGGGCTCCGAGGCCCGGGAGGAGCGGGAAGAGCGGGCCGAGGGCGAGGCGCTGGGCGCGGCTGGCCGCAGAGGCCCGAAACCCGGCCCACGAGATGCGCCGCCTCGCCTCGGCCCGACCGGGGGCGGCGGGCCCGGGCCTAGTCGGGCTCCCTCTCGCCTCACACAATGGCCGAGGCATGCGGGCCGGGCCTGTACCTGCTCCAAGAGGCTGCTGGCCGACATGGCTCTCGGATCCTCACGGGCGGAGACGGCGGCGAACTCTCCTCAGCGCGGCGACGGCGGCAGATGAGCCCCGGCTGCGGGAGCAGGCGGCGCGACGGCGGCTTTTGTCCGTGACACTCGGGGGCCTCGGCGGACGCAGCGGAGACACAGCGCGCGGCTCGGGCTCCGGCTCCGATTCGGCGACGCTCTAGCCCGAAAGCTCAACGCCCGTCTCTATGCTTTTACGCGCGCGCGCGCCCGCCCCTCACAGTCGAAATAAGAGCGCCGAGCGGTGGAGGTGGACAGCGCGCGCAGCGCGAGCGCTGACTCTCACATTCACTCACCCACGCGGAACGGGCCTGGCGCGAAGCACCCCGGGAAGGAAGAGGCGGGGCCGCGGCGCCCTCTGGTGGTCTGGAGGAGCGGAAGCGGTGCGCGCGGCCTCCCCACCCCCACTGCTTCAGGATTGGGGCCTAGGGGGCTGGGGGCGGCCCGGGTCGCACCGAGAGGATTTGTATAGCTCCTGGAGAGAGCAGCTTTAGCTTGAGAAAACTGTCAAAAGCTGGTTTCTCAGTAACGGTGCGGCGTCTGAAGCCCGGGCGACCTGAAAGTGAACCTGCCTCCCAGCTGCAAGGGGCATCCCACCCCCATCTGGGAAGGAACCCAAAGAGGGGTCACAGAGCCCCCAAGAAAACTTCATTGGGCTCCGCCCTGGAGAGTTACACCCCCCACCTCCCGATAAGGGCCCCGATCATTTTCCTATGTTAGCGGACTGCAGAAAAATATACCCCAAAGAACAAAATATCTACACAAAACGTCCGGTCCCCAGCGAAAGAGGTTCGCTCCTTAGCCTTGCAGGGAGGAGAATCTACAATTCCTCATGGAAGTCACTAGCGCCCAAGATAATTTGTGAAAACTGTGGACTTTATTTCCATGAAAAATACACCTCCCACATCTACCCCAAATTTTACATTTACTTTCCAGGATTCCAAAGCACAAAATATGTAGACCTCAGGAGGGAATGTTTTTGATATGTAGAAACGAGTAAATTAACATTCTTACAATACCCGCTGTGGGCCAAGCTTTGTATTAGATACTTTCAAACACATTCACGTCTTTCAACAACTTCAAAATGGCTATCAGTCTCTCCACTTCACACCCCTAAAAGCAGAGGTTAAGTAAATAAGCCCAAATTTACAAAGCTAATATATAGCCAGGTGTATCTGCCACTCAGAGAAAAATAATCCTGTATTCTAGAACCAGAATCCCATCGGGACCCAAAAGATGGGTGGAAGCATTTTTAATCAGAAAACTCAACGTATCAAGGGATATCTGATACTAGGAAAGCCCATATAATGGCTTTTTTATTGCAAATAAGTTACAAACATAAATAATGCACTATGAATTGTTAACCTCATGCCATCCACTTGCTGGATACAGTAGGTTTTGGTGGACTCAGTAGTAAAATAAATAATAATGTGGTATCTTGGATTTTAAGTCGTAATTTTGTTGAAAGTGCTCAAAGCTTTTTTCTGTTTTGCCCATAATCACATTTATGGTGGGAATGAATAAGGTCAGGCGCCAAATGTGATGGACTTTTAGTGGAAGCAATAAAATATCAAGTTTCAAAGAATAAAAGATGCCTAGTAATACTTTTGTTAGTCAATCAACCAGACAGCCAGCACAGATTTATATAAACCGTAAGCAGTTGCCTATGCTTACCCTTAGAGGCAGCATGGTATTGTAAAAAGATTAGACCAGGAGTCATATGCTAGGAGAGAAAGGGTCTAATATATACTGGTTTCCCAATCAGATGTCCAACATTGGGTAGATTACTAAATGTTTCCCAGATTCCTTCATTTGATCAAGGGGATAATAATACCTATGTAACAGGTTTATTGTGGAGATAGTTTTAAAAACCAGCATGTCTGTTACATTGTAGGTTCATTTTCTGCAAACCCATTAGGCATGCAAGTAAAAATTCTTTGCTTCCAAAAATACCTTCATGGTGCCAAAACCTTTGATTAGTTCCTTTGGGATTACCTTCTATTCTCCAGGAGTTCCCAGTTAAGATGCAAATATCCTTCAGAGAGAAGGGTAATCTCTAAACCTGGATTAATTTACCAAATTGCCTTTAATAGGCCCCTTAAGAAACAGAACCCACATGACTGAAAAAGTTTTGTTTTTGTTTTTGAGACTGAGTCTTACTCTGTCACCTGGGGTAGAAAGGTATGGCCTCAGTCTACCTCACAGCAACCTCAAACTGCTGGGCTCAAGTGATTCTCCTGCCTCAGCCTCCCAAGTAGCTTGGACTACAGGTGCCTGCCACATGCCCAGCTATTTTTTGGTTGCAGCCGTCATTGTTTGGCAGGCCCAGGCTGGATTCGAATCTGCCAGCTCAGGTGTATGTGGCTGGCCCCTGAGCTGCTTGAGCCATAGGCACTGAGCCTAATTTTTCTATTTTTAATAGAGACAGGCTGGTTTCGAACTACTGACCTCAAGCAATCCTCTCACCTTAGCCTCCCAGAGTCCTAGTATTACAGGCATGGGCCACTGCACCTAACCAAGACTGACATGTATTTAATCAGTGGAAAGAAAGAGGGAAAGTTAGAATGTGTGATATTATTTTATAGTTTGGAGGAAAGAATACTATGCTGGAAATGGGTATAGATTCTAGTTTCAACTCTGCCACTGGGTGGATGAAGCATTGAATTCCTCTTTCGTCAAATACAGTAGAACCTCTGCGAGTTGACCACCTAAGGGACTTAAAAAACTAGTCAACATATAGAGGTAGGTGGTCAATGTAAGGAACTAGGCCTACTGTACTGATACATACATGTGGTACATGTCGGGTCTAGGAAAATTAGGTCAACTTAAGGAGGTGGTCAATATAGGAAGATGGTCAACTCTGGAGGGCCAGGCAGTGTGCTGGGGGAGAAAGTGTTAAGGCAGTTCACTTCTTTGTTAAGCTTCAGACTAGACAGGGAAACTGAGACTAAGCAAATAGTTACTCAGTTACAATTATGGAGAGTGCAATGAGGAAATATAGATAGATACCATCTCCTCAGACGAACCAAGGAAGTTTTCTCTGAGGAAATGAGCTGCAGCTAAAACATGAAGGTTAAGGAGAAATTGCGCAGGCAAGCAGGGAAGGAAAGCGAGAGAACAGTGCATTGCAAAGGCCCTAAGCAAGGAAGGAACTCAGGCACTGGTGAGGAATTAAAAGAAGTCCAGCATGACTGCTACATAATGGTGTGAGCACCAGATAAAGCTGGAGAATTGTGCAGAAAGGAGAAAAATAAGCACTCTGGGAGGCTGAGGTGGGTAGATCGCCTGAGTACAGGAATTGGAGACCAGCCTAAGCAATAGCAAGAGCAAGACCGCATCTCTAAAAAATAGCCGGGTGTTGTGGTGAGCACCTGTATTCCCAAGTACATGGGAGGCTGAGGCAAAAGGATCACTTGAGGCCAAGAGGTTGAGGTTGCTGTGAGCTATGATGCCATGGCACTGTACTGAGGGCAACAAAGTGAGAGTCTGTCTCAAAAAAATTATATTAATTTAAAAAATAAATAAATAAATAAATAGGCTCAGCGCCTGTGGCTCAGGTGGCTAAGGCACCAGCCACATACACCAGAGCTGGCAGGTTCGAATCCAGCCCTGGCCTGCCAAACAGCAATGACAGCTACAACCAAAGAATAGCCAGGTGTTGTGGTGGGCGCCTATAGTCCCAGCTACCTAGGAGGCGGAGACAGAATTGCATGAGCGCAGGAGTTAGAGGTTGCTGTGAGCTGTGATGCCATGGCACTCCACCCAGGGTGACAGCTTGAGGCTCTGTTTAAAAAAAATTAAAATTAAAAAAAAAATTGGTGGTGCCTATGGCTCAAAGGAGTAGGGCACTGGTCCTATATGTCAGAGGTGGCAGGTTCAAACCCAACCCCGGCCAAAAACGTCAAAAAAAAAAATAATAATAACAATAATAATTCACTCTGGTTGTAGTATAGGAGTTAGATGTAGGGAGAGGAGAGTAGATTAGGAGTTAGAAGAGTGGCGCCAGCCACATACACCAAGACTGATGGGTTTGAAACTGGCCCAGGCCAGCTAAACAACAATGACAACTGAAACAGAAAAAATGCTGGATGTTGTGACGGGGCACCTATAGTCCCAGCTACTTGGGAGGCTTAAGCCCAGGAGTTGGAGGTTGCTGTGAGCTGTGATGCCGTCGCACTCTACCCAGGGTGACATAGTGAGACTCTGTGTCAAAAAAAAAAGAAGAGTGTTGCAGTAAATCCAGGCGAAAAGTAATGGTGGAAGACTCTAACACAGTGACAGTGAAGACAGTGAGAAGTAGATAAAAAGCAGGAGTTGTAGATGGTAAAATGAGAAGTCTTGGTGGTTGACAGAATTGGGAGGAGGACTACGGAGGATGCGGCCTAGTTTGATGGAAACATCTGTGTGAAGCAGGTGCCTTTTTCTGGCAGGTGGGGCGGGCACACATTTATCTTTGGACTTGCTAGGGTTCAGGAGAACATAAAACAGACAGAAATGCTCTGTAGACAATTAAACAGTTCAGGGTTTAAAGAGAATACAATCTTGGCACCTTTGGGACACATGTTAGTTAAAGCCTAGGGAGTCCATGAGATTTCTTCAGAAGACAGGAAGAAGAGCACCAAATCAGAGAGAGAGAAGGGAGATCAGGGGAGAAAATCATTTCCACACTCAGCATCTATTTCCAAGGCTATCAAATAAAGAAGATGGGCCAAAATAACCTCTGAATCCCTTCTAGTTCTACCGCTAGTGGAAACCAAATGGAACATTCTGGATATAGAAGGTGGGGGAAGGTGCTGGTGAGGGGGAAAAGAAATAGGAAGGAGAAAGTGCAGATTTTATGTAGTCTTCAGAACTTTTCAATGAGCTAGACTGGGTCCTAGAGTTCTGGTTCTCAACCTTTTCAGTTTTTTTGTTGTTTTTTTTTAGAGACAGAGTCTTACTTTGTCACCCTGGATAGAGTGCTGTGGTGTCACAGCTCATAGCAACCTCCAGCTCTTGGGCTTAGGTGATTCTCTTGCCTCAGCCTCCTGAGTAGCTGGGACTTACAGGCGCCCACCACAACACCCAGCTATTTTTTTGTTGCAATTTGGCCAGGGCTGAGTTCGAACCCGCCACCCTCACCCTACTCACTGAGCCACAGGCGCTGCCCATCTTTCCAGTTTTTCAAAGCTGTTATCAGGAACAGTAGACTTCATTGCCTAAGTTACCCTCTTAATACGGTAGGAATAAAAGAGACCTCTTATAGAAATGTTTATGTATCTCACACAATTAACTGTAAAAGCCCGTGTAAAGAATTCTGCTGCCCAGCTTCTTGGGAGGCTGAGGCAAGAGAATTCCTTAAGCCCAAGAGTTTGAGGTGGCTGTGAACTGTGATGTCACCAACTCTACCAAGGGCGACATAGTGAGACTCTTGTCTCAAAAAAAAAAAAAAAAAAAAGAATTCTGCTGGTTCTCTGTGGGATACATTGCTTGTCACTTTCTAGCCCCACGTATTTCTGAAGCCTCAACTGCCATGTTAACCAGAGAGTTACACTCCATGCTTCAGTCACGCTGCTCTTTTTTCTCAAATACACCTTTTTCCCCCAAAGCCCCATGATTTTTTTATTTTTATTTTTATTTTTTTTTTGAGACCGTCTCACTTTGTTGCCCTCAGTAGAGTGCTATGGTGTCATACTTTGGCTCAGGCTGGTCTCAAACTCATGAGCTCAGGCAATCCACTGGCCTCAGCCTCCCGAGTGCTAGGGCATGAGCCACTGCACCCAGCCTCAAAGCCTATGATTTTATACATACAGATCTTTCTGCCTGAAATGCTTTTGCCATCTTCCTCACCCAGTTGCTATCTGTCCTCCAAAATCTTCATCAATGAAGCCTTATTTTCCCCTCAGCAGAAAGAAGCTGCTATTCTTTGTTTACACATAATATTGATCATACTTCCTTATGGTAACTTAGTGTATTAAAACTATCCATTTCTAGGGAGTGGAGAGGTGGAGTAAATTTACACCTAACCAGTACAATGACACCATCCAGGAGATGGACACACTTATAACTTTGACTCAAACTATAAAAGCAATTCATGTAACCAAAACATTTGTACCCCTGTAATTCTGACATTAAAAAAAATAATAAAAACTATCAATTTCTATCAGTATTTCTTTCTCTTTTGGAAATCTTAGGTTCAGTTGAGAATCTGAAGAAAGTAATGAATCTTCTCTCCAGAAGAGTAGGAATACACCCAATAGGTTGTGTATGAGCTCATTGACCATCACCTCCAAGCCCATCCACCCCACGGACCCCAGATGAAGAAAACCCCTACTTTACATATTGCCTCGCCAATAAATCTACAACTGCTTATACAACAAGGAACATTTTTCATGATTAATCTTTATAATTCAGGGCAGCACCCATAGCACAGGGGTTATGGCACTGACCACATGCACCAAGGGTGGTGGTTTCAAACCCGGCCCAGGCCAGCTGAATATCAATGATAACTGCAACAAAAAAATAGCCAGGCTTTGTGGTGGGCACCTGCAGTCCCAGCTACTTGGGAGGCTGAGGTAAGAGAATCACTTAAGCACAAAGAGTTTGAAGTTGCTGTGAGCTGGTGACACCATAGCACCCTACCGAGGTCGACATAGTGAGACTCTGTCTCAAAAAAAAAAAAAAAAAAAAAAATTTATAATTCAATGCTAAGAAAATGTTGCATTAATCTGTTCTTCATTTTCAAAATTCTCCCTTGTAGTGTCAATCCTCTATAAAACGATGAAAACCTGGTGCTACCATCATCTGTGTTAAGAAGTTAATTGTAGCTAGGGGATGGTGGCATGTGCCTGTAGTCCCAACTAGTAGGGTGGCTGAGGCAGGAAGATCCTTTGAGCCTCAGAGTTCAAGGCTACAGTGAGCCTAGGCAACAGAGCCAAAGATCTCATCTCTTAAAAAAAAAAAGTTGACTCGGCGCCTGTAGGACAGTGGTTACGGTACCAGCCACACACCCTGAGAGTAGCAGGTTCATACCCTGCCTGGGCCAGCTAAACAACAATGACAACTGCACAAAAATAAGTAAATAAATAAAGTTAAATGTACGGTATTAACTAGCTTAATTGAATGTTAAAAGAAAGGCACTGTGGAAATGAAAATCACAAGGTAAGTTGATGATTGGCTTTTTAATGGGCAGGTGGTTTATGAATCTCTGAATGGAGGTGTGAGAATCAGACTAAAGGAAGAAAAGACCTACAGCTGGGCCAGGTGGCATCGGGACACTAGGAATTCACAACTGTTCGTATCTAAAAGATGCTATTAGAGACATCGAGGCCAGAAAAGAATAGGAACCAAGAAAATGTTAGAAATAAAGGAGTTTTTAAGATTAAACTGGAAGTTTAAATCTCTCTAGAAGTGAGAATGGAAATTTTCACTAATGTAAAGGTAATGACATTGTAATTTCTCATTTACTAATGAGAAAGGTAATGACAATATAATTACTTTTTCCTTTCCTTCCCTTCCCTTTCCTTCCCTTCCCTTTTCTTTCTTTTCTTTTATTTTTTTGAGTCTCACTCTGTTGCTCCAGACTAGAGTGCCCTGGCATCAGCCTAGCTCATAGCAACCTCAAACTCCTGGACTCAAGCAAACCTCCAGCCTCAGCCACCTGAGTAGCTGGGACTACCGGCACCCACCACAATGCCCAGCTAATTTTTCTATTTTTAGCAGTGTTGGAGTCTCGCTCTTGCTCAGGCTGTTCTTGGAACTCCTGAGCTCAACCAGTTCACCTGCCTCAGCCTCCCAGAGTGCTATGATTACAGACACGAGCTACCACACCTAGCCCAGGCAATGAGTTTTTCATGAAGGTAAATTTATTCAGTGTAGAAGACTTTATTCTGAGATTATTTCTTTCCTACGTTTTTGATGTCAACATGTCCTTTCTTTTCAAATGATGAAAATGAGAGTTGAGGGCGGCGCCTGTGGCTCAAAGGAGTAGGGCACCAGCCCCATATATCGGAGGTGGTGGGTTCAAACCCAGCCCTGGCCAAAAACTGCAAAAAAAAAAAAAAAAA
>CAUYPK010152123.1:0-63411 GCA_963574355.1 Loris lydekkerianus
TCAGGCTACAAAATCAACACCCATAAATCTGTAGCCTTTATATATACCAACAATAACCAAGCCAAACAAACAGTCAAGGACTCTATTCCTTTCACAGTAGTGCCAAAGAAGATGAAATATTTGGGAGTATACCTAACAAAGCACAAGACTACCAGGAAAGGGCCAAGGAAGAGGAAGGGAGGGGGGAGGTTTTGGTAGAGGGAGGGCAATGGGTGGGGCCATATCTACGGTGCATCTTAAAATGGGTACAGGTGAAACTTACTAAATGCAGACTACAAGTGCCTACATACAGTAACTAAGAAAATGCCATGAAGGCCACGCTGAACAGTTTGATGAGAATACTTCAGATTGTGTATGAAAGCAGCACATTGTACCCCTTGATTGCACTAATGTACACAGCTATGATTTAACAATAAAAATAAATAAATTAAATAAATAAATAAAAGAATGACAAAATAAATAAATAAATAAAAATAGAAAAAAAAAAAAAAAAGATTGAAAGGAGAGGCAGAATTATCTCATAACATCCCCCTAAAGCAGTGGTTTTCATCCTTCCTAATGCTGCGACCCTTTAATACAGTTTCTCATGTTGTGGTGACCCTCAATGAAAATAATTTTATAGTTGGGGGTCACCACAACATGAGGAACCACTGCCCTAAAGAGACATCCTTTGGATTCCTACGGTGTTCACATTAGCCTGGTCCCATCATTCAGTTCTATGAGCTACCAGAGATGCCAGAACTCATTCTCCCTTTTTCCATAGGAACAAAGCTTGGAGTTTATTGAATGTATAAATGTATCCAACTTTAAAGGCACTAACTGTTTTGGAAGATGCACATTTTTGTTCCTTCTTTCTCCTACCCAGAATGCAGAAATGATGGTGGAGGTATACTGGTCAAATTGCAGAGATAAAGTGAACTTGAAGACAGAAATCAGCCCTGAAGATGGTGGAAAGAAAGATAGAAGGAGCCTGGCCCCTGAGAAGTTTGTAAAACTTCCACATCAGCCCTAGATCATCTTCCTTCTGGTTTTAGAAGAGATAAAATATCTGTCTTCCATCTTATATGTGTATAGGCCAATAGTGTTTCAGGTCCTGGTCATTAGCAGCAAGAATGCCTCCTAAGCAATATACCCATTTTCTTAACTGAGTTTGAGTCAGTAACTTTTCTTCTGAATAGAGATAAATCTGGCTCCTTGTAACCAGGAGCCCAAGCCCTCAGACCCTTCTAAGGTAATTTCTTTTTTTTTTTTTTTTTTTGAGACAAAGTCTCACTTTGTCACCCTTCATAGTGCCATGGCATCATAGCTCATAGCAACCTCAAACTCTTGGGCTCAAGTGATTCTCTTGCCTCAGCTTCCCAAGTAGCTTGGATTACAGGCACCTGCCACAACACGCAGGTATTTTTAGAGACAAGGTCTCGTTCTTCCTCAGGCTGGTCTCAAACCTATGAGCTCAGGCAATCCACCCACCTCAGCCTCCCAGAGTGCTAGGATTACAGGCATGAGCCACCACGCTTGGTCCACTCATAAGGTAATTTTTCTCTACTAACTAATACTTCTGTCCTTGGCCCTGTGCTTCTGAATTCCCCACTGGCAGAAGAATCTTGCAGACTGTAGGGACAGGTGTGCATGTGGGGCTCCATGTTCACTGGGACTGGTTCTAGAGGACTGGTCTAGAGGATCATAAATATGTGCCAGTCTTTACATCAGCAGACTGCATAAAAGCTCTTGGTTTCCTGCTTACTGATGCTATAATTTTTACTCTTTTAACCTCTCTAAGCCTCAGTTTCCACATCTTTGAAATGGAAATGAAATAGAATTCTACCAGAGGAAAGTTGAGTGTTTCAAGGTAGTGGAAATAGAAATGCTTTTCAAACTGTAATGCTCATTATACATCCTTACTCTTACTTTTTGATTGTCAAATTTAGCTATGGTAAAGGATGAATGGGCTTGTGGACTAGCTTGGGAACCCAAATATTTGCAGCACTGATTATGTTGTGAAATCAGTTCTTAAGTTTCAAACAACTCAATTTTTTTTTTCTTTTTGCAGTTTTTGGCCGGGGCTGGGTTTTTTGAACTCACCACCTCCAGTATACGGGGCCAGTGCCCTACTCTTTTGAGCAACAGGTGCTGCCTGATTCTTTTTTTTTTTTTTTTTTTTTGAGGCAGAGTCTCACTATGTCGCCCTTGGTAGAGTGCTGTGATGTCACAGCTCACTGCAACCTCCAACTCTTGGGCTTAAGTGATTCTCTTGCCTAAGCCTCCCAAGTAGCTGGGACTATAGGCAACCACCACAATGCCCAGCTATTTTTTGTTACAGTTCTCATTGTTGTTTAGCTGGCCTGGGCCAGGTTCAAACCTGCCACCCTCGGTCTATGTGGCTGGTGCTGTAACCACTGTGCTACGGGTACCGAGCCATACTCATTGATTCTTAAACTGGAGAAGGCCTGTGCTGTTGTTACCTGTTAACTCTCTAGCTGTTGCGTGTGCTAATGAAATACACATTTAACAATTTAAATGACTTTTAAATGAAGCATTCACATCCAGATACCTCTCGTTGGAAGTGATCAAAATTCAAAAGTTTTGTAACTATATGTTTATATGTAACTATAAGTTAGGACAAGCACCAAAATATTTCACTGTTTTCATTGTTCTCAGCATTCATCCCTGTGCCTAGGGCAAAGGCTCCCATAAAATTAGTTTTTCATAAATTGAGACAGAAAGTTTTCCCTATGGTTTTCTGTCTTTAAAATAATCTTTTCCTTTGCAAATTTATAATTTCCATAGTGCTTTTGGACAAAGTGGATCATCCAGACTCAAAATGACCCATTAGAAGGACAGATATTATTTTCCCCGTAATTTCAGAAGGATTAAAGAAAAGAGGATTGATTTGCCCAGCATTGAGCACTTGCTATGGTAGAAGTGGGACTTGAGACCACCTTCCCTTCCTTCTGCATCCCCAAGACGCAAGATGGGCAGGGTTTGTTTGGGCTGTAGCATAAATTTTAAAAGACAGCGATCCCTGAGAGAATAACTTTCATACTTTAGTTTGCCAAAGGATGGCCTGAGAAAATTATGGGAGAGATCTGGGCAAGATAAAAGAATCTTTGTGTTAATATATTGTTGTAGAAGTCCCGCTACCTCAAGTGTGGTCCTGGCTCGGTGCCTGTAGATCAGTAGTTAGGGCGCCGACCACATGCCCTGGGACTGGGAGGTTCGAACCTGGCCTGGGCCTGCTAAACAAAGACAACAGTAACAAAACAAAACAAACAAACAAACAAACAAACAAACAAAAATAGCCGGGCGTGTGGTGGGCACCTGTAATCCCAGCTACGTGGGAGACTGAGGCAAGAGAATCGCTTAAGCCCAAGGGTTGAAGGTTACTGTGAACTGTGACGCCAGAGCATTCTACCGAGGGCGACATAGTGAAAAAGGAAAGGAAAGGAGAAAAGAAGAAAAAAGAGTGGTCTTGGGGACAGCAGCATGAGCATCACCTGGGAGCTTGTTAGACATGCAAGCCCCCCCAAACCTACCGTATAAACATCTACATTTGAACAAGACCCCCCAAGTAATGTGTGCACACAGGAGTTTGATAAGCCCGTCCATGGATTATTTGGACATGAGTTTTCTAGACTCCACTTTCTTAAACAGAGTCCTAAGGAAAAAAAATCACTTATTTATTTATATGGTTAATTAACTTGACTCTGTGAACAGGACAACTCCAGTAACTAAAATAACTGACCAATTGACTGAAACTTTTTAGCTGGTGCGACAGTAGCAGTCAGACACAGACTGGGAAATCAGTCTTAAGGACAGTCATTTGAGATGGCCCTCACAAACATTAGTTCTCATCTGCTCAGCAACCCTACAGAGCGGGGTACACTGCCACCATGCCACAGATAGAAAACTGGTTGCCAGAGATCAGGTCACACTCAGTGTTCATAAGAGTCAGACCAAATCCAGCTAGGTGCAGTGGCTCTCAGCCATAATTCCAGTGATTTGGGAGGCCGAGGAAGAAAGATCACTTAAGGCCAGGAGTTCCCCTAAGACCAGACAAGTACAAAAAATAAAAAATAAAATAATTCATATCTAGGACCGTCTGACCCTTTATTGTAGGGCCTGATGGTCCCCTGGTTTCAGTTACTCTATAGTAGTGGTTGGAAAGTTATGAGAAATGAAGAAAGTCAGGGGGTGGGGACCAGCTACGTACCACATCTGACTAGAGGCCCACAGGACTCAAAAATATTCCAGCCTTTGACTGTCCCTACCACCTGGGGCGTTATTAGAAATGCAGACTCCAGGGCCCCTCCCAAGATCTGTGACATCAGAATTTCTGTGTTAGGAAAATTCAAATGCACAGTAGTAAAAAGGTTGAGAAGTGAGTGAGCCCAGGCTCGGAGTCTTCACTCCTGAGTATAAGTTCTAAGTTTACCAAATCCTTAGACCTTCCCATCCCACCTGGCTCCCGACTTAGCAGGTAAGATCTTCGGAGCCTCTGAAGTGCGGAGCTGGGCCATGACTTGTGCGGCCCGTGCCCGTGTTCACTCTGGGAAGCTGAGGCAGCTCCACCCTCAGCCAGCCTGACTCCTGCACGGATCCTACTCTAGGCCCCAAGAGAAGTCCTGGGATTGTGACATTAGCCGGAGAGTCTCCAGTGAGCAGATGAAACCAAGGAAGAGAGGCAAAAGATTACCTGGCCCAAAACTGACAGAGACTAATGGCAGATGGCAGCCAAGCCAGACGCTTCTACTACCTCATGAAGGCGCTGCCTCAGTCTCCCAGGGGGTACCCTAGCCCTGTCCTTAAGGGCTGCTTGTGACCAGTCTGCCCCCACCTTAACCCTTAGGGGCCCCGTCTACATCAATTCTTCCCATCCTTCTCTTTCCAGTGACTCCTGTTTCCTAAATCTTCCTTGCCTGTGGCCAAGACCATCTGAAGCCTGACTAGAGCTTACAGAAATAAGGGGTCTTGAGAGGGAACTGGGAGAGAAAAGCCATTAATCTGGAGGACAGACAGAGAAAGACTGGCAGGGACATCAGAAATGCCCAAGAAAAATCACCCAGACACAGGCTCACGAGTAGTTCAATACTGTTGGCAAAACTACACACTTTGAGGGAAACCTGATATGCCCATGTCTGGTACTTTTAAATCATCAGAATACTTTTTCATAAAGGCCACTTGATATCCAGGAAGGCTTTGGAATTATTTTAGTGGGCTTTGTTGAGCTCTTTATTTTCAACATCAGGAAGTTGTGTTCTGCCAGAAGAGGATTACTTGGACATCACAATGGAACCAATAAGGTTCCAGAAAAATTTAACATGGCCCCAGCCTATGTGAGACCTTCTTGGACAACTTGACAGAGGCTGAGGCTTCTCTATGGGGTCTTCTCCATCTATAACTTTTTAAATCCAGGTGTCTTAGTTTGCTAGGTTACCGTAACAGAATACCCCCAACTGGGTGACCAGGCATGGTGATTCAAGCATTTAATTCTAGCACTCTGGGAGGCCGAGGCAGGAGGATCACTAGAGCTCAGGAGTTTGAGACCAGTCTGAGTGGGATCAAGACCCTGTCACTACTAAAAACAGAAAAAATTATCCACCTGTGGTGGTGCATGCCTGTAGTCCCAGCTACTCAGGACAGTGAAACAGAAGGATCCCTTAAACCCAGGAGTTCATGGTTGCTGTGAGCTATGATGCCACCTCTGTACTCCTGTTGTGATTAACTGAGTGAGATTCTGTCTCAAAAAAAAAAAAAAAGTAAAAATGTATTTTCTCACAGTCTGGAGGCTGGAGTTCATAATCAAGGTGTCAGCAGGTTGGTTTCCAGTCAGGCCTTCTCTTCTTGGCTTGCAGACTGCCACCTCCTCAGTGTATCCTCACATGATCTTCCCCTGGTATCTCTTCTTCTTCTTAGAAGGACCCAGTCCTATTTGATTAGAGCCCTAATCTTACGACCTCGTTTAGTTTTAGTTACCTTCTTAAGGGCTCTATCTCCAAATATAGTCACATTGAGGGTGAGGGTTTTAACATATAGCTTTTGAGGGGGAAATGAATCAATCCATTAACACCAGGGTTGAGAAACTGGGATATAATCACTTGGCAAAATATGGTAAGCAGAGCCTGTTATGTGGTGGATGCTTTCCACCATCAAAGGTGGAAAAGCTACAGCCCTAAGGAAATCTCAACTTCTTCCTCTGTAAAGAATGAAGTGCACCGTAGCACAGTGGTTACAGTGCCAGCCACATACATGAAGGCTGGCAGGTTTGAACCTGGCCGGGCCAGCTAAACAACAATGACAATTGCAACAAAAAATAGCCGGGTGTTGTGGCAGCTACATGGGAGGTTAAGGCAAGAGAATTGCCTAAGACCAAGAGTTTGAAGTTGCTGCGAGCTGTGACATCATAGCACTCTACCCAGGGCGACGGCTTGAGACTCTGTCTCAAAAAAAAAAAAAAGAGTGAAGTGGTACAAGGAACACTTTTGGGTTGCTGGGCCCCCTAGATTCTAGTCCTGGATCTGCTACCATCCAATTGACTGTTGTCAGATACATGTGCCTTTCCATGACCCATTTTTTCCCTACATAAAAAGAAGGATTAACTCAACAACAAAACCCAAACAACCCAATTAAAACATGGGCATTGAACAGACACTTCTTCAAAGAAGATACACAAATGGCCAATGAGCACATGAAAATATGCTCGATATGACTACTTATTAGGGAAATGCAGATAAAAACCACAATGAGATACCAATTCACATCCATTAGGATAGTATTATCAAAAACAGAAACTAATAAGTGTTGGAGAGGGCACAGAGATATTGGAACCCTTGTACATGGTCAGTGAGAATGTAAAATGGTGCGGCTATTGTGAAAAACAGTGTGGCAATTCCTCAAAAATTAAACACAAAATTACCCTATGACCCAGCAAGCCCACTTCTGGAAATATACCCAAAAGAATCAGGGACTCAAACAGATATTGTACACCCATGTTCATAGTAGCGTTATTCACAATAACAAAAGATGGAAGCAAATCAAGTGTCCATCAATTAATGAATGGTTAAACAAAAGTATGGTATAGTATATTCACACCATGGAATATTATTTGGTCTTAAGAGGAAGGAAATTCTGACACATGCTATAATACATTATGTCTGAACCTGAGGGCATTACACAGGCTGAAATAGGCCAGTCACAAAAGCACGAATACTGTATGATTCCACTTATATCAAGTAGCTAAAGCAGTTAAATTCATTAAAACAGAAAGTAGAATGGTGGTTTCCAGGAGCTGGGGGAGAGAAAATTAGGAGCCAGTGCTTAATGGGTATAGAGTTTCAGTTTGGGACAGTGAAGAGTTTTAGAGATGAAAGGTGGTAATGATTGCACAACAGGGTGAATGCACTTATACTACTGAACTGTACACTTAAAAAACAGTTTCAGTGATACATTTTGTTATGTATATGTGGTATTTTACCAACAATAGAAAGATAAAATAAAGAGAGGTGCTGGGACCCAGTCTAATGTGTCAACTAGTTCTAAAATTCTCTGCCTCTTGGTGCTAACAGAGCCTAAGAGGAGATTTCCTCATTTCCTGCACCAAATGGCAAAATCAAATCCTCAACTCTTTCCCGGCTGTGCTGGCCAGACCTGTTTGGGAAACAAACACCTGATCAAGATCTGTGAGTTTGGCAGGACTTTCGTCTAGCCCAGGGAAGACTGAAGCCCCTAGAAAACCTTGCCTTTGCAGGCAACTTGAGGCAGGTATTTTGTGATCCCTGGAGGAAAAGGGTTTTTTAATCTGTGTTCTTAGACTTATGGTATTTCTGGACTAGGTGAGGCTTCTAGGACTCAAATTCAGAAAAACTTGACTCGGAGCCCGTCTGTTCAGTATTTGGAGCAAAATCATGGGGAGTTCTTAGGCCTAAATTTGAGGTTTGGATGGTTGTTTAAAAAATAAGTGAACAAACAAACAAAACTCCTTCCACCACCATGCAGATGAATGTAGTGTCTTAAAACATACTGCCTTGTGAAAGGAAGCAAAATGTCATTCTGCTTTCCTGATCTTTGGGCATTCTAATTTCAGATGTCTGCCCTTCAATGAGACAAGTGGCTGTGAGTTTAAATGCCAGATTCTTGATTCAGAATATCCTTAAGGGACTCAAGAATTTTTGTAACTACTCAAAGAAATGGTTTCAAACTTGGGTGTCCATCTCACCTGGTGCTAATTACATGGAAATCCCTGGCCAGAAGCACGTGTGGTAGGCATATGCAGGTTTTAACTGTCCATCTCCTTCAAATGCCAAGGCTAAGGCTGAGATGATCTTCAAGAGCCTCTATGCAACCTGAGGTTGAGGAAAATGATCTCATATACTTCTCTGTCCCCTGTGTGGGAGCCTATTTGGGGTCCCTAAGGCTTGGTACTCAGTAAGTATCTTCTGAATTGACTTAAATGTCATCTTGGATGGTATAGAATATAACATACAGATCAAACTCTCCCGATTCCAAATAAGCTAATCCTTCATCTTCCTAGCTTGGTAAATAAAGAAGAAAAATCCCAAACCTGTTCCTTGCATAAATTAATACACAAATCTTATATATTGCATTACTTATATGACCTAGTATTTTTTCATTCATTAATTAATTTTTATTGATATATAATAGCTATACATATTTGTGTGGTACATGTGATAATTTGGTACATATACAAACAAATAAGAGTAATTTGGATATGAATTTCCTTAAACTTTTTTTTTTTTCCAATGGATAAATATATTTTGGGTTTTTTTTTTTTATATTTTTATTTTATTTTATTTATTTATTTTTTGTTATTTTATTTTATTTTAAGTAAGAATACATTTGGATTGATTAGGGAAATCACTTAGAATTCAAGAACAGAAGTCTTCATAGAGTTGACGCTCAGTGTGTCCAGACTATAAGGAAATTTGAAATTGGGAGGGAAGCAAAGCGTTTTAATAATCCTCAGTTCCACCCTGTTCCACCCTGTTGTTGACTACTGATGGGAATGTAAATTGGTGCAGTCATTATAAAAAGCAGTATGAAATGGCCCTCAAAAAAATTAAAAATAGAACCGCTATATGATCCAGCAATCCCACTTCTGGGTATGTGTTATGTTTTGGGTTTTTTGAGACAGAGTCTCACTCACTTTGTCACCCCTGGTAGCGTGCCCTGGCATCATAGCTCACAGCAACCTTGAACTCTTGGGCTCCAGCGATTCTCTTGTCTCAGCCTCCTGAGTTGCTGGGACTACAGGCACCTGCCACAGCACCCAGCTATTTTTAGAGATGGGGGTCTTACTCTAGCTCAAGCTGGTCTTGAGCTAGTGAGCTCAGGCGATCTGCCCACCTCAGCCTCCCAAAGTGCTAGGATTACAGGCGTGAGCGCCCGGCAAATTTCCTTAAATGTTTATCTTTAGGAACATTCTAATTTTTATCTTCTAGCTATCTTAAAATGTACAGTTAATTCATGCCAACTATAGTCACTCTGCTAATCTATCCATCAGGTCTTATATCTTCGTATTTGTACTCATTAATCAACCTCTCTTCATTCCCCCACACCATCACCCTTCCCAACCTCTGGTAACCTGACCTAGCATTTATTAAACCTGAAAAACAAAGACAATTATAATGAGGGGTTGGTGATTAATTTTTCTCATTTGGGTTTACCCCCTCCTACCTAATTTTCTCTTTATAATAAATGACAAATTCAGAACAGGGGTTCTGTTATGCAGCACAAACAGATGGGCCACCCCTGTGTGAGACAGTGAGGACTAACTGTAGATACACCCACTGGCCACCTTATCCCTAAATATTGAGCACCCTCAGTCTTGCCACTAGGTGTGTTTCTGAATAAGCTCCTACATAAATCAGCTTGGGTAAAATCCTTGCATTTTGTATTACACTTTATACTTTCCAAAGCACTTCAATATGTACCTATGTCATGTAGTCTCATAACCACCTGGTGAACTCAAAAGAATTCCCATTTTACAGAGGAGAAGACTGAGGCAAGGAGAGGTTGAAGTGATTTGCTCACCCGAGTTAACAGTGGAGTTTGGATCCTAATTACTTCCTTATTCCTCTGGTTTAATAATTTACTATTTTTAGTGCACATCTGTAAGTTTAAAACTTAGCATCTCCCTGAGAGTTTTTGAAATAGTCTGTATATCTTTCCCTGGGCTCACAACAGCCAGTGCCGGCAACTGATGCCTGCCATCTGCTGGTCATTTCTCCTCTGGGGCAAGAGCTTTCTTCTGAGTTAACAGTCTTCTTAGAGTCTGTGCCATCCAGCACTTTGGTTGCTAAGCACAGAACCCCTCTCAGGAATTTGGGGATTTATGGTCAGGATTCACAGGCAGGAGAACTCAGAAGCAGAGGAAGAGTGAGGCCTTCCTTGGGAGAAACGGGGAGGGCTGTCAGGCTGGCAGGTTGGCTCTGGGTCCAAAATGACCCAGGCTCTGCAGTGGCAGAGATGTGCAGAACTTCAGCCCAGCCTAGAACTCTCTTAGTAACAAGACTCTGCTCTCAGGGAGCAACAATCAGAGTGTTGCTGTTTTGCCATCATCTGCCTAATTTACTGCTGCTCAGAGTATATAGCGCTAAAGTTCTAAAGTCAGTGCATTAGATGAACCAGGAGAGTCCATATTTGTCCTGGGAAATTCTTTAAATTCCTCAAAGAGTGCATTTTTATGTGGTTTTATGCCTACAGCCCCATTTGATAATACATACTATATGCAGAACGTGTGCGGTTTCACCTTCACAAAAATGTTTCGTCTGGCATTGTCCTTAGGGGGTGTCCTTCTATCCTTGAATGAACATTTAGGGTAGCCCCTTAATTTTTTTTTAATTAATAAAATTAATTAAACAACACAAACTTAACCATTAACCATTTAGAGTATACAATTCAGAGACATTTGGTATATTTACAGTGTCGGGCAACTAGCACCCTCTATCTTATTCCAAGACATTTTCGTCATCCCCCAAGGAAACATCATACCCATTAGCAGTCATCTCCCATTACCCTCTCCCCAGGCTCTGTTAGTCACCAGTCAGCTTTCTGTCTCTATGCACCTGCTCATTCTGGTTGTTTCATATGAATGGAACCATCCACCATGGTGCCCTTGTGCCTGGCTTCTTCCACTTAGCATGTTTGAGATTCCTCCACACTGTAGCCTGTATCAGTACTTCATTCATTCTAACACCCCTTTGACCTTTGCTTACTCTTTGATATTAGAAAGTCCCAGTAACTTTCTTTGCAAACGTTGTCTCAATTCAGAAAATCAAATCTCCAGTCCAGTCCACTCCTAAGTCTTGACTCAAAAGTTAGTCTTCTGCCCCTCCTCCTGCCACAGCCACCTGCAGAAGGCCACTTCCCTGGGGGAAGGCAGGCTGTGTTCCTTCTCTCCCTCTCTTCTCCTCCATATTTGCAAACTTTTTCTGGTTTCTGGCCACTCTGATGGGAAAGCAGAGAAAGGGAGCTGGGCGTGGTGGCTCACACCTGTAATCACACCCACTCTGAGGTGGGTGGATTGCATGAGCTCAGGAGTTCAGGATCAGTCTGAGCAAGAGTGAGACACTGTCTTTACTAAAATTAGAAAAACTAACCAAGCATTGTGACAGGTGCCTGTTACTCAGGAGGCTGAGCAAGAGGATCACTTGAACCCAGAAGTTTGAGGTTGCTGTGAGCTAAGCTGACAACATGGCACTCTACCTAGGGTGATAGACTGAGAGTCTTGTCTCAAAAAAAAAGGGGGGGCTGGGGGGGATTGATCCCTTGACTAGCCCTGTGGTAGTATGGTGTCAAGCTCTTTGATCCCATTGGTGTTTCACAGCCTTGTCCTTGGGTCTTTCACTGTCTCCTGCCAGGGCCTTGCAGGTGCAAACACCTTGATGTGGACAAGGCATTCCACCCTTTTTCCTGCTCCCTACTGGCTCCACGCAGTCTCTGGGGCATCCCATGCCCTCTCCAGAGAATCTTCTGAGTATGATTTGTAACTCTCCAGATTGGTCTCTCTTCCATGGGGATAGGATCCCCCCAAAATAACAGAAATTACGTAGACGCATTTATACAGAGACCAATGAATGGTTTTATTAATAGACTTATAAAATTATTCCATTCAAAAACAGTATTTAAAAATAAAATTCTTCCTCAAAATAAAAATCATGAGTTTGAACAAAGTTTTAAGAATTTAATTTTTAAGCATTTTAAAAACAACATTGGTAGAATAATTATTTTTAGTATACAATCAAGTCTTGTAATCTGTTTTGTTGCTATACCTCATTCCAATACTCTGTCAAAAATATTCTTTCAGGCTTTTTTTTTTTCAGTTTGGGCTTGTTATTTTGGATTATTATAAAGGTACCTGAAATTGTCTTCAAAGTTGCATTTTATTTATTTATTTATTTAGAGACCGGGTGTCACTTTGTAGCCCAGGCTGAAGTGCAGTGGTTAGATCATAGCTCACTACTGGAACCCCTGGGTTCAAGCCATCCTCCCACCTCAGCTTCCCAAAGTGCTGGAATTACAGGCATAAGCCATCACTCCTGGCCCAAAGTTGCATTTAAATTGTTAATAAGTTTGAAATTGTTGTCACCTTTAAAAGACTTTTCTCTATAGACAATTATAGAGACAATTATATATTTTTAATTATTTATTTGTTTGTTTATTTTTATTTATTTATTTATTTTTGAGGAAAATAATGATCAAAAGTCAGTATCAAAACACCCGGCTATTTTTTTTTTTTTTTTGCAGTTGTCCTTGGTGTTTAGCTGGCCTGGGTTGGGTTCGAACCCTCCACCCTCTGTGTATGTGGCTGGCGCTGTACCCACTGTGCTATGGGTGCTGGGCCTAGACCATTATATTTTTAATTGAGAAACTATTCTTTACTGGTACTGAGGTGCTTGGTGCGCTTAAGGATATTTTGCTAAATGTAGAAGATTCTCATTCTAATTTATTTCATATTGAAATGTATAAATATTTCAGTCCAAATGTTTTCACAGACATGTCTCTTTGCCTCCTTTCAGAATACCTTTCTTTGATAAACATTGTTACAAAATGAAAAAGTATCAAATAAGTGATCTCTGCTGATGATTCTTTTGAATGTTTTGCCAGACTTACATTGTAAGCCTTTCTCAATTTTATTCTATTTTGGTACAGAATATAAATTTATACCAGTAAAAACAGAAACTCCAGCAAAAGATTCTCCCCTTAAGATTTCCTAAAGCACAATAGTCAATTGTGCTATGTATGCTCTCACCCTTGAATTTGTTCAGTTCCAACCTTGACCCTTTAAGGATAAATCTCCCAGCCTTCCTATTTCCAAGCTTTGTTTTCAATGATTGCAATTTGCTAAAAGTTTTAAAAGCTGGAGTTTTATTTTAGTGCTCCATATATTGAGCACTTTAATTAAATGTTTCCAAATAATTTTTGAACAAAATGCAGAGGAGTCAATTAAAAAACAAAAAGATTGATATCATTATAAGACTATTGGGCTGATTTACAAAGTCTTCTGCAAAAGCTCAGATACTTCTAAAATCTGATTAACAACCTGCAGCAAAGAAAAAAAAAGTAAGCTACTATGCCGAAGTTTTTTAAAATACCACTTCAGCTCTTTCACAGTTACACAGTATGTATAAAAGTATTTGTAACATATAACAACTACAATTTCTATTTCAGTTCATACTCAGTGCATAGAACGTAATGGCTGATTTGAATGAAATAGAAATTACACGTACATCATAACCAATTCCAAGGTCATTGCTGCTTGATAGTTAAATTTCATAAAAACGGTTTAATCATGAAGCTGTGTTTCACCAAAATGTATATTTGTATTGAAACAATTTTATCTTCAAGGCTGAACATTTTAAATTAACAATTATATTTATTATATTCATTTTGGATGTTTCATCTTTGGCAGAATGAACTTCCTAAAGCTTTATTTTGATTCCATGAATGGGTTGAAAAATATAAAACGCTTATTAAAGTTAACTGACCTACTTGGAACATCAGACAATGTTGATATCAAACGGGTATCATTTAACTACTTGCAAAGTTGTTCTGCCAACAAAGTCCACACATTAACAATGATCACTTCTCTCTGTATGTGTACAAGAAAACTTGGAATAAAAAATGAATGAGATTAATAAGCAGGCACGGTGGCAGGCATCTGCAGTCCCAGCTACTCGGGAGGCAGAGGCAGGAGGATTGCTTGAGCCCAGGAGTTGCAGGTTGGTGTAAGCTAAGATGACACTGTAGCCCAGGCCAGCAAGACTGTGTCTCAGGAGAAAAAAAAAATGAGCCAGATAAATTTTTATTGTGGTAAAATACACATAACATAAAACATATCATTTTATCCATTTTAAGTGTACAGTTCAGTGACATTAAGTACATTATTGTGCAACCATCACCACTATTCATCTCCAGAATATTTTTGTCATCCCAGACTGAAATGCTATACAGTAGCGCCCCATATTCTGCCCCTCCAGCTTCTGGTAACCACCGTTCTACTTGCTTCCCTTATGATTTTGATACTCTAGGTACTTCAAATAAGTGGAATTATATAATATTTGTTATTTTGTGACTGACTTATTTTACTTAATGTAGTGTCTTTAGGGTTCATCCATGTTGTAGTGTATGTCAGAATTTCCATCCTTTATAAGGCCGAATAATATTCTGCTGTGTGTATAGACCATACCACTTTTTTTTTTGAGACAGAGTCTCACTTTATCCCCTTTGGTAGCGTGCCGTGGCATCACAGCTCATAGCAACCTCCAGCTCTTGGGCTTAGCCAATTCTCTTGCCTCAGCCTTCTGAGAGGTTTTTTTAAAATACCACTTTAAAATAGCCAATCACAACGCCCAGCTATTTTTGTTGTTGTTGTTGTTGCAGTTTGGCCAGGGCCAGGTTCGAACCCACCACCCTCGGTATATGGGGCTGGCACCCTACTCACTGAGCCACAGGAGCCACCCTACACTGTACCACATTTTGTTTATCCATCCATTGATGGATACTTGAATTGCTTCCATCTTTCATCTATTATAAATCATTCTGCTGTGAACATGTGTGTTCAGTATCCATTTGAATTCCTGACTCCAATTCTTTTGGACTTACACCTAGGAGAGGATTTACTGGATCATACAATAATGAAATACAATAATTATCATACAATAATTATAATATAATAATTCTGTGTTTAACTTTTTGAGGCATCGGTCTACCATTTTCCACAACAGCTCTATTTACAGTCCCATCAGCAAGGATTCCAAGGGTTCCAATTTCTCCACATTCTTTCCAACACATGTTATTTTCTGGTTTTTCATAATAGCCATCTTAATGGGTGCAAGGTGGTATTTCGCTGCAGATTTGAGTTGTATTGCTCTAAAATTAGTGAGGATAAGCATCTTTCTGTGCGCTTATGGGCCATTTGTATATCTCCTCTAGAGAAATGTCTGTTCAAGTACTTTTCCCAAAATATAAGCAAAATTAATTTTAAGGAACAATCATTTGATAATAGACAAAGAAAACATGGTTCACAGAGCAGTGTATACGTGTACTTGTCCGTAGGTGCACGTGTTCAATCATCCTCCTTGAGTATCGTCTTCTAAAAATAATCAATACATATTGCTGTCGATGTTTCTTTGGCAGTGTCTTCCTGTTTTCATGTGGTCAACGACTTTGGGCCCCATGGTGTGTTGGCAAACATCAACATTTTCTGCTAGGTACATGTTCCTCATCATTTTTCTTGAGATAAACAGAAATGCGGTACTTAAGTTTTTATTAAATATGCATGCAAATGTTTTTGAGCTCTTTGTGGCCAAAAGAGCATATTGTAAAATGTAAAAATCATTACAAAACAATCCAATGAAAACTGAGAGTTGCATCCTATGCTACATCACAACGCAACAGTAGCCAGAACAATTCAGGCTTCTCTCTCCATGCCTGGGATAGGACCACTTAGCCTGCACTTCCCACATACCTTTGATGCACACCTAATCTACAACTTCTTGTTTTTCCCACTGATACTGTCAACTGGCAGTCTGATGGCTTTCACCCTTTTGGAAGCCACATCACAGGCTATTGGCCCAACTAGTTGTTGGAATTCAACGAGCTGATATTCCAAGTGCCCACAGGGTCAGCGGCACCATATCTTGTACTTTCTCCTCCCACCAGGCAAGACTGGTGGCAGTAAGCTTTCTGTGGTGTCAGGGTGTACTTTATTCAGGAGCACCCTACATGCTGTCCTCACAAGAGAGCTGTTGGTCAAGCTGTGCAACAGGGAAAGAGAGATATTTCTAGGAAACTTCCGAATTTAACCACAGATTAAAGTGCTCATGTGTGTTACATGAGAGCATAGTGTGAAGCTAGAAGTTTCGACGGAGGTCTACCAAACCCATCTGGTGGGCGTGAATGGAAGTATTATGATAATATACTTTGGGCTCTGTGCCTGTAGCTCAAGCAGCTAAGGCACCAGCCACATACACCAGAGCTGGTGGGTTCGAATCCAGCACAGGCCTGCCAAACAACAATGACAACTACAACCAAAAAATGGCCGGGCATTGTGGCAGGCACCTGTAGTCCCAGCTACTTGGGAGGCTGAGGCAAGAGAATCACTCTAGCCAAGGAGTTGGAGGTTGCTGCGAACTGTGATGCCACAGTGCTCTACCCAGGGTAAAATAGCTTGAGGCTCTGTCTCCAAAATAATAATAATAATAATAATATACTTTGCTTAAAAGTAAAATGTTCAGACTCCAAGATGACAGACCTAAACTGGGACCATCCTGGGCAAATTAGGGCAGGTGATTGCTTTCCAATGGCCCCCAACTGATCCGTGGGAAAACGCATACATATTTTGCCTGGATTAACTCTGCCATCCATCCAGTTGCTCCTCCACCAGGGTAGTACTAAACCCATTTAAACCCATTTTCCTTGTCTTAAAGATTGCCCGGGGAGGAGTCAAACTCTAATCAGTGATGGATGCTCTGCAACAGCTTGGCCACAAAAAATAAGCGGCAGGGAACTCATGCCTTTGAGAGACAGACCACCTCACTATTGAGTGACACAGAACCAGTCAAGGCACTAACCTGGCAACTAGGAGGGCAAGTTCTGGAGTCACACTGCCTGGGGCCCGGCCCAGCCCTACACTCAGCAGCTGTGTGAACCTGGAGAAGTTACTCAAGTGCTCTGTAAAGTGAGGAGAGGATTTTCCTCATAGTATGCACAGTTGCCAGACAGAATTCAAATTCATTAAATTTGAATTTTAGACTGCATTTTTTTTTTTTAACTGCTGGGAAGGGAAACCAACAACAAATAACTTTTTAAAGTAGGCTTCATATTTAACTGAGTATACTGGGTCTTTATTTGCTAAATCCAACAACCCTATTGGTGCCACAGTTAGGACAGGGCCTGGAATATAATAACTTACAGAATCAACTGTTGTTGTTAAAGTTTCAAGGAACAGCAACCTTACAGCAAAAGGAAAGGATATTGTGAGCGAGCAGGGTCTGAGTTCTTCCCTCTGTTTCTCCTGTTAGGAGGCCGCGTGGATCGTCATAGTCAGATTCTCTCAGTCCATCTTTTTCTTGGCTTCTTCCAAATGTCTCCCTGGTGGCTGAAGGATGCCTCTAGCCTCAAGTCCACATGACCTAGAAGATCCAATCCTGTCTTAGTTTGCATTGTTATAGCAGTAGATAATGAAAAAAATTTTTAAAGGATGTAGGTAAATAGTTTATGTGAGAGGCGTTCCAGAAATTCTTGTAAGGGAGTGAGAATGTGAGGGAGGGAAGATGGAAGTCAATCAGGGGTGATAGATAGATAGATAGATAGATAGATACATAGATACATAGATACATAGATAGACAGATGAGTCTCACTCTGTCGCCCTGAGTAGAGTGCCGTGGCATCATCATAGCTCATAGCAACCTTCAGACTCTTGGGATGGAATGATCCTTTTGCCTCAGACTCCTGAATAGCTGGGACTACAGTGCCTGCCACAATACCTAGCTAGTTTTGTTTTGTTTTGTTTTGTTTCTATTTTTAATAGAGACTAGGTCTTGCTGTTGGTCAGAGTGGTCTTGAACTCCTGAGCTCAAGCAATCCACCCGCCTCAGCTTCCCAGAGTGCTAGGATTATAGGCGTGAGCCACCATGCCTGGCTTCGGGGCATTATCAAACACACTATCACACACAATTTAAGCTTATCATCACCATTGGCAACTGAAACTCGATCCTGTTGGGAAACTCTAGAGCGTTATCCCAATGGAGGGAAGAGGAAGCTGGGTATTTACCCACTGCCTCTGCTCATCACGGGGAGGTCTGGTGCCAGAGTCATTAACTCTCTGGCACTTCTGGCCTTCCCACTGCCAGATGATAGTCCTCAGGAGCACACAGGCCAGGAAGCCACCCTGTGTCCAGTAGTGGCCCTTACTCCATTCCCCGTGGCTAGTGGTCAGGGACTGTGGGTGAATTATGACCTGCTCCTTCCATGGAGGCTTTGGGCTTAGGCAGTCATCACAGAGACAGGTGGGGACGGCCCTCCATGCACAACCACGACATGATAGTGAACCATGTTTGTGTTTACATAGGAAGCTAAAAATCTGTCTCTTGAGTCTGGCCCCTTATGGGTCAGGAACCTTCCAGAACAGACCCAGTCCATCTCTGGCTATAGGAAAAGAGTATCTCTCCCATATCTGAGGCTGCATACACAGGTCTCTGTGCCTTCTCCTTTCTAAACTAAATCAAACTCCTCAGTTTCTTCCTCTCTTCTTCATATCATGCTTGTATTTTCATTTGTTCAGAAGAACTTTCAGTCCAAAAAAGCAAAGGGGAGGGAGTAAGCAGATGTGGGGACTTGTGTTCTGAACTGGGCTGAGTGTGGCAAGGCAGGCAAGGCAGGCTAGAGAGGATCCATGGGGCAGAGGCCTACGCCTTGGTCTGAATTCCCTGTCACCAGCACCTCGGATGGTGCTGCAGCTGCCGTCTGCAGGGAGAGCCACCCAGCGGAGGTGTGAGGACCCTGCTCAAGACTACTCAGGTCAGACCATGTGTCTGAGAAATTCTGAAGTAAACAGTCCTCTGGTGGCTGAGGAAGGCTGCGCCACCACCAAGGGGATCCCAGAAAGGCAAAGGCACTCTTTGTAAAGAGAATGTCCCCCAAGATAGACCCATATCTAGGCCACTTCTCTCCATGTGGACTCTTGAATAAGGGAAGTTTTCATCAGGGACATGGACTAGAATCGAGACAGATCACAAGCAGGAGAAACAGAGCGGAGCCAGAGCAGAAGGAACACAAACACCCACGTGTGCTTAACAACCGGCTCTCGCCAGAGTTCCGTCTCCGGGCTTCAGCTGCTCTAAGTCACCCTGATTTTCTTAGACCTGAACACTCCAGCATCCGGCCAAAAACCCAGTGCCACTCGTGGGCTTTCTTTAGTCATTAGCGGCTGCTGTGTCGTCATCATCAGAGTTGGCTTCTCCTTGAGCAAAGGTTACCAGTTCTATTAGTTTCCTGAGACTGACACAACAATAGACCACAACCAGGTGGCTTAAAGCAACAGAAATACGTTCTCTACAGTACTCGAGGCCAGAAGTCGAAATGCCCCTCTGGAGCTCTGCGGGGGGATCCTCCCTGTCCCTTCCTGCTTCAGGCAGCTGTCAGCAGCCCTTGGCCAGAGCAGCTTGTGACTCCATCACTCTGCCTCCGTCGTCACCTTATAGTCTTCTCTGTGTCTGTGTCTTCTCTCCTGTCTCTTATAAAGACACTTGTTATTGGATAATCCAGGGCAATCTCATCTCGAGATTCTTAACTGAATTACATGCACAAAGACCTCTTTTCCAAATAAGGTCATTTTCACAGGTTCTAGCAGACGTCCTCCAACTTTTTAAATAGGGAGCCAGTTCACTCTCCCTCAGACGGTTGGAGGGCCGGACTATAGTTTAAAAAAAAAAACTATGAACAAATTCCTATGCACACTGCACATATTTTATTTTGAAGTAAAAAAATAAAACGGGAACAATCACACCGCCTCATGTGGCCAGCTGGCCATAATTTGAGGACCCCTGTAAGGATTTAAAGTGGAACATACCTTTCTGGAGGCTACCTTTCAACCCATTAAACCAACTAAAAAGTCAGAAAAAGATTGCTCATGAAGTAGTTATTGAATGCCCACTCTTTGCCAGATTCAGGCAGGGCTCAGTCTCCTTTGCAACAACTCCCCAAGGCCTGGTTGTGTTTCAGAGAATGACTCCACCTCCATCCCACACTCAGCACCTGGCTGGCCAGCTATTGAAATTGTCCTCAGCAAGCCAAGACCCTGACCAATAGGGCAGGGCCAGGGCTTTCCAAGCAATAGGTCACTTTCCTGGTCAGTTTGGCTGTGAAAAACTGTCCAAAATCAAGGGGTCTGCAGGACCCTCCTCTCTGCCACTTTAGATGGGGAGAATGTTCACTGCTTTTCCCAGTTTCTGGTGGTGCCAGTCCCAGGAGTTCCTCTGCTTCCATTTTCTTTTTCTTTCTTTCTTTCTTTCTTTCTTTCTTTCTTTCTTTCTTTCTTTCTTTCTTTCTTTCTTTTTTTAATAAAATCATAGCTGTGTACAATAATGCAATCATGAGGTACAATGTGCTAATTTTATATACAGTTTGAAATATTTACCTCAAACTAGTTAACATAGCCTTTGTGGCATTTTCTTAGATATTGTGTTCAGACTTTTATATTCTACATTTAGTAAATTTCACCTTTACCCTTCTAAGATGCACCGCAGGTGTAGACCTACTAATTACCTTCCCCCCACCCATCCTCCCCTCTCCCATCCCCTCCCTTGCCCCTTGTGCTGAGATTGGGTTATAGCTTTTGTATAAAAGCGGAGGTGTGAGGACTCCGCTATAAATTAGTATTAGGGCTGAGTACATTGGGTACTTTTTCTTCAGATACCTTGCTAAGAAGAATATTTTCCATCTCCGTCCATGTAAACATGAAAGAGGTAAAGTCTCCATCTTTCTTTGTGGCTGTATAATATTCCTTGGTCTCCTTCCATTTTCATCCCTGCAGTCTCTGCCTGTGATTGCCCCTGGTGTTCTCCCTGTGCGCTGTTTTCACATCATCTTCCTCTTCTTGTAAGGACGCCAGTTACATTTGATTAAGGGGCTAGACTGCTCCAGTGTGACCTCATCTTAATTGCATTTGTGATGATTCTGTTTCCAAAAAGGTCACACATTCTGAAGTACTAGGGGTTAGAATGTCAACATATATTTTTGGTGAGGCCACAGTTCAACACACAACCATAAGCAAAAGGCAACCACGGAGTCAAAATTGGGAGGCACTGGGAGCTTGATACAGAACCCTTGGGATGTCTCAGGCCCAGACCTACACACCTGATGCCTCTGTGGCAGGCTGAGTGGAATCTATAGGTGACCAGATGGGGAGGGTGGGCCCCAGCCCTACCAGGTGGCCCTTATTCTCCTCCCACAGAGAGGGGGGCCTCCATTGACATAAAGGTCAATGCCTTTCTGGAGTTGACCAGAGAGTCCTTCACTAAACCTGGTGTGAGCAGGCCCTCTGCTGCCTCCCAGGGCCTTCACTAGTTCTCCCTCCACAGTCGCTCTGTCCCATCTTCTATCACGGTCCCTCCTCTCTCTCCTCCACCCACCCCAGCCACCTGCCCACGCTTCTACTTCCCCAGGCTCACTCCTATCTTTGCACAGCTTTCCTCTGGTGCCTGCAGTGCTCTTCCCAGCATGCTGATCTTCACTCTCACCCCACTGCAAAGCCTTACTCGGCTGTGGTAGGCTAAGTGAGGGTTTCCCTGATCACCCTTCCAAGAAGTGCAACGCCTGCCAGCCCCCAGCACTTCCAAGCCCCTTTGGCTACTCAGTTTTTTTCAGAGCACTTCCTTCCTTCTAGGACACTATGTATCATCTGTGTCTGTCATACTGGCTGTCTCTGCTGCCTCTAGAATGAAAGCTCATGGAGGTATGCCCAGTACCTAGGATGGCGGTGTGTACGGGCATTCATTCAGGCATTTATTCAACAGGTGCTAACTGCATGTGACCATGTGGCAGGCACTGCATGGGCACAAACAGTCTGCACCTTCATCCACTGCCCCTCTGATTTCTCTCTCTTTCCTGGCCTCCAGCTTGCTGCTGCCCAAACCCTCTGGCCCTGCATTGCCATCCTGAGTGCCTTCCAGAACCCAGCTGGTGCTGGGCCTGAGGTCTGTTTTCCGTGGCTAGGATGACAGAGTGAGCGAGCCCCTTCCATGTGGCAGGCTCTCAGTTGAACCTCTCCTGACTGCCCCCACTGCTATTCGAGGTTGGGCTCTTTGAAGCCAGAGACCTTTTTTTCATTATATATATTTTTTGACTTTTAAGAAACATCTATTATTATTGTTTTTTTTTTTTTTTAGATAAAAATGTCTTTTTTAAATTTCAAATTAACATGAGCATACAGGTGTTTAGGTTACACTGTTTTCATTTCTAAGGGAAAGCCCAAGTTGTAGTCGAGCCCTTCAGCCAGGAGGCGTGCTGGACATCCCCATATTGTGCACATTAGGTGAGATCTCACCAATCACCCTCCCTCCTCCCTCACCTCCTCTCCAGAGTCATTTTTAAACAACGATAAGGTCTACCCAGTCAGCACTTCTGCAGACAGCCCTCGTGACTGCTTCAGCTCTCTTCCTTCCAACCCTCTGCTGTAGGTCAACCCCTTTCTGTTCACTATGAGCTCCGCAGCCTCTCACCCCCTCCCCTCCCTCCCTCTCCCCCTGCCCCTCCTCCTTGCCTAGGCTCACACCAGACATCAATCTAGCCCTGCTGGTGCCCTTGTATTTCCCAAGAGTGTCTTCTGCTCTCCCTTGTGTCCACAGCTCTCAGTTGTGCAGGGTCAGGCCAGGGGGGAAGGGGGGAGGAGGGCCTGAGAGAGACTCTATTCTGCGTTCTTTCCCTTTCTAGAGTCTGTGCAAAAATCTTCTCCTTCATTTAAAGTCTCAGAATTCTTGGCCCTGCCTGTTGATTCATTGCACTTGCTCAGACGGAGCTAAACCCCAGCAGCAGGTACACAGATCAGATTTTCAGCTATTGTTTGTCTTTTTGTTTCTTAAGTCAGTTTTCTTGCCACAGGTTTAGAAGTGCACACAAGGTGTCAGCAGCCAGGGAGGCAGTGAGGTGGCCCAGGGCGCTTGGGCTGTCTACATCTGGGGTCTGGGCCTCTGCCCTGTCCACCCAGCACCCCTCCCTATTATCTTACTGTTGAACCTCCTGGGGAAGGCCCTCCTGGACTGTGCCTTGGTCTCCCATCCTCTCCTTGCTTGCTGTGCTTGGCACTTGTCTTCCTGGACTTGACCTTGTTTTCCCCTTGACAATCTTCTAGTTCAAACTTTAACATACCCTGGGTGAGCTGCCTTTAGTAAACGTTCCTCCCAGCTCAACCTGGTTCTGACACCCTCTTATTCTGTAAACACCCCTCAAGTCTACCCCTCACATGCTGAGGGAGGTGCTTGGGCCAGGCACCATAGGTTGGAACAGATGACATTCCTGAACATGGTGACCTGGGTTCTGGCAGAAGGAGCAGAATAGAAACAGGTATTATATAACTCTTAGATATACCTCCTGAGGGTTAAAGGTATGGGAAAAAAATGGGTAGGTGTATAGTTTGTCTGGAGGTAGCTTTAATGTAATCCAGAATACAAACATCTCAGGAGCCGAGTGCAGTGGTTCACATCTGTAATCCTAGCACCCTGGAAGGCCGAAGTGGGTGGATTGCTTGAGTTTACTAGTTCAAGACCAGCCTGAGCAAGAGCAAGACCCTGTTTCTAAAAAATAAGCAGCTGTTGCGGCAGGTGCCTGTAATCCCAGCTACTTGGGAGGCTGAGGCAAGAGAATAGCTTGAGCCCAACAGTTTGAGGTTACTGTGAGCTATGACGCCACAGCACTCTACTGAGGGTGACAAAAAAAAAAAATCTCAGGAGAGGTGTTCATGATCTAGTTTAACTGGATAGATGGACTGGGAGGAGATTGGGGCTGATTCTAGACCTCCCATAGGGGCACAGGGTGAGGAAGAGAGGGTGGGGTAGGCCACGAGAAGGGAGCAGTGGCAGGTCCATGGGACCTGAAGAATACATTAACAAGCAACAGATAGTTCCAGATAAAAAGGGCATGAGGGTACCAAGGCAATGTTAACCCGGTGGATAATCCAGGTGCAGGAAATACCTAAAAACCCAACAGGTGGACAGGTGGTAGCAAGGGCACGTAGAGTGACAAAGTTCTAGCAATTATGCCTGTGGATTCAGATTAAGTTATTAAATAGTGAGTTTCAGAAAGTTGGGCATGGAATGTCTCAAGTTCTCCTGATCAAGGGTTAGAAAATTTGAATGCCTTTTGGAACAGGCAGGTTAACATAACATGTAAGACCCCAGGAAGGGGTGAGGATGATACCAGCCACAAAGGGCACTTCTGTGGTCACCACCAGTGTTGTACCCCATTAGTGCTGACTCAGCCTTCCAGGCACCCAATAGGATTTACCTTCCCCTCCTCCTCCGAAGCTCAGAGAGTCGTGTGACTTGCCCTGGCAATACAATCTGGGCAGATGGAGCATGTGTGTGTGTGTTTCCAGGAGGGAGCTCTAAGGTCCAGCAAGCTGTTCACTTGCTCCCTTCCTCTCACTGCAGCAGTGGTTGTGTAGGCACACGTCAAGGCAAAGATGCCACCAGCCTGAGTCCCTGAGTGGACCCTGTCAGCAGCACGCCCCACTGACACGTCCTTGGACATGTAGCATGAACAGGAAATAAACTCTAGTGTTAAACCACTAACGCCTAGAGTTGTTTGTCACCGCAGCATAAGCAGCTCTCCTAGGAGAGGGCTCTTCCCAAATGGATGTCAGGGCAGGAGATGGCACTGAGGTCAAGAAGGATCAGGATATAGAGCTGAAAGGCCTCCTCTGTGCATCTCTGTTTCCTTATCTATAAAACGGGACAACACAAATCCACCAAGTGCCTCCTTTATCCCAGGCATGTGTCCAGAGAGCAGGGGGAGGAGGAGGTGGGGCACCTCCTTCCTGGGCCCATGGCCCTGAGGCTGGAGCTCTGAGTAGCATCAGTGTCCGGAAGGAGCAGGAAGGAGGCTGAGGGCAGGGTAGGCATGAGGTCAAATAGAGGTTGTGAAATAAAAGCCCTAGCCTCACCTCCGCCCTCTCTCTGTCCCCTGTTCCCAAAGAAGCTCCAGCTCAAAGCAGGCCAAGCTCCTCACCCTCCCTCCCGGCTCAGCCTCTGCTGACTCCTCCAGGTACCAGAAATCCACCTCTGGTACCTGGATTTCTTTCCACCTGCTTCTTCCTGACCCTTGACACATCCTCTAAATCAGTGGTTCTCAACCTGCCTAATGCCTCGGACCCTTAATCCAGTTCCTGTGGGTCTCGACCCCCAGGTTGAGAACCGCTGCTCTAAATGTTCAAACAGTCCTGGGCCTCATCCTCCAAACACCCACGCACCTACCAAATCAGTGTTTGTTGAATGAATGGACATCTCTTTAAGCACTTGACAAATTGAGTCAGCTATTCCACTGCAGGTGGTCCACTGTCACCTGGAAACCACCACCTGCACACTGGCTGTCCCAAGTGTGCAGGAGCCAAGCAGAAGTGGGCTCCCCTGTGCTTGTTCCCAAACCACCCTTTATGGTGGTGATGAGCCAGCCTGCTCCACCTGTCATTTCAGGAAAATAAGCAGACACTGCCCTCAGGGGCTGCAGTGAGACCAGCTCCTCTGTCAGCACATCCCAGAGAAGCAGACAGGCTCCAGGACTGCAGGATCGGGACTCATTAATAATTAATGCCTCACAGCCAGGCCTAATCTTTGCCGCTGTCTGGAGCTTCACGCTGCAGTGTCAGAATTCAAATCCCATGGCCTGGGACAGCAACTTAGCCCAGCAGAGACTTAGTTCCCAGTCTGTAAAATGGAGGTGCTAGCACCCACCCTTCTGGGTGGTTTGTGCTAGCAACCAGCTGTGGGTTCTGAGCACGTTGACACACCATCGTTAAGCCCGGTGGCTTACCTCTGGTGCCTTCTGACCCCAGGGAAGTAGGCTAAGGCCAGCCTGGGAAGATTATTTGCAGGGAATTAGTGCAGGCGAGAGCAGGATTAGGCCAGAGGCCCTGCAGCTCCCATCTGCAAAGAACTGGTGCCCCCTTTAGCTGAGAATGAGCACTTGCTGCTCAAGATGTTTAGAAAGGGTTTAAGAGGAAGTCAGTCATGAGCTAGAGAAGCCTCTGAGGAGCCGCCTTCCTCATCCACCTTGAAGGCAGATGTTGTCCTGATCCTCACCCATTTCTCCTCCAGAACCTCTGCCACCAGGACAACAGTCAGCATGCACCAGTTCTTCAGAGGATGGGCAGGTATCTCCGGGAATGAGGACACCTGGCTGGTCACTGACCTGCCATTTCCTGGGAGACCTGGCCAAGCCACCTTGCCCTTTAGAGCCTTGTTTTCTCACTTGTGAAATAAGAGAGTGCTGGGAAATGGCCTATGCATGCTCTTAAGACAGCAGATTCAAATTGGAAGGGAGGAGATTGAGGGGAAAGGGTCAATTTTGGATTCCTACTGGGTTTAAAGGCAACAACAGTAGAGAAAGAGACCAAATTGTCACCTACCAGGAAACAATTCACTGTCAAATGAATGAATAAATGATGGCTGAATGAATGCATGCATGTAGGCATGGAACAGTGAATGTGGATGGTGTACAGTGCTGTTAAAGAGCAACAGCGTTTCCTCTGAAGGACATGGAAATGATAAAACTACGTCTGAGGGTGAATTATATAATCCACATAAAACAGATAAAACCAGAATTATTCAAAGATACTTTAAGTAATATGAATACTTAGCTTTCATTGAGGATTTATTCACCGGGCTTATTCTTTGTGTTATATAATTATAACCTCCTTTAATCCTTGCAGTAATATAAAATAGGTAACATTATAACCCCCAAGTTACCTATGGGAAACTGAGGCACAGAAACGTCCAAGGCTAACCTTGATGTCTTGCTTCAGAGCCCAGGGCTAGTGTTCCCCAGTACTGCCCCCTGGAGTTGGAATGGCACTGAGCCCAGAGTGCACCTTGGCTACCACGACACTGAGGTGGGTATAGTTTACCTGAGGCCCGGCCGCCATCTTTCCCACAAGGGTCAGGCTCCTCCGCACTGAGAGAGGAGGGAGAAGGTCTGGGCTTCCGGCTCTCTGGCTTTTTCAGTTAGAAACCCTCAGGTTCCCCCCTTTCCTGTGCCACCTCTGCCTGATGCCCCATTCAGAACTCTGCTGGCTGCTCGAGGACACAGAGCTCCCTCTTGGGAGGGGAGCTATGGGGTAGAAGCATCTCCCCAACTCCTTGCTTCCCTGCACCACACACAAGCCTGGTCTCAATCCAGGATCCTTACCTGATGCAGAGGTGCATTTCTTCAAGATCATTCGGGTGTCAAGGTCCCTACAGGATAATTCCAGGAATTAGAAGGGAGAACCCCAAGTGTTGCATAAGGGCTTAGGGGCCTGGAATTTGGATAAAAGTTCATGATGAGCTTGGGTCCTTGGGTTGGTTCTTACGTAGTATTCTTGCATCCTCCTGGTCAGACAAGAGAGGACTGAAATAACAGATGAATTCTTTTTTCTGTCACACTCACATAATTTTGAGCCCACACAATAACAGCCTTAAGAAGTAAATATGCTACCATTTTTCACCAACTGTACGATGCAGCATTACTTTATATACCATTAAGAAGAGGGGGGAAGCTACTAATGAAACTTTGACAGGCAAATAAATTTAAGACTCTCTTGATTTCAGAAGTGTTACAATATGAGAAAATGTGCTTCTTGGAATGGATAAAATGTGGTGTGACTTTTTTTTCTTTTTAGATTAGGAATCTGTGACCTTGTTGTAGGTTATTTACTCAAGGTCACATGGAAAATGAGGACAAATGGTTTTCAAGACTTGTTCCGTCAGGAAATCCCAGGTCTCCCACTATCTGACCACCCTCCATTAGAGGTGTGAAAGTCAGGAAATGGGAAGGCCACCCTCGTAGAGAGAGACACAGGTCAGTGACAGACTATTTATGAAGGATGAGACTTTGCCTTATGCCTCAATTATGCTGTAATTACTGTGAGCTCTGAGAACACAGAGAAGGGCTTGGTGTAACAGGCATGGAGAGGCGGGGTGGAGGGCAGGTGCTGGGAGGGCAGGGATGAAAGGCAGGGAGACCACAGTGAGGACAAGGACGCACAGAGCCCTGAGCCTGGATGAGTCCAGCCTGGAGCCCCATTAACAGGAGGGGAAATCACTGCTAAGGAGACCTTCAGCGCGATGCGGAATCACAAAGCACCTTGTATATTACAAAGCACGCTATGAACGTTTCCTAACATTACCAGCAAAGATACACAAACCCAAGCTGTTGACTGGAGCCTGTTTCAGTACGTGATTCCATTCAAAAGAAACCCCAAAATGAAAAGCAAGTTAAGCTTTTCCTTAGTTTTTGAAAATTACCAAAAAGGGATTCAGCTTCTCCCTTGCTTGTCATGTGTGATACAGGTTATCTCTCTTACAACACCCATCAGTAGCTGCGCTGAAACTTCATTTAGGCTCCAGCCTCAATCTCTCTCTCTCTCTTCCCTCTCCCTCCCTCCCTTTCTCTTCCCCTAAATTCCCAAAACTTAAAAGAAAACCAAGCTGGGCAATGGGCTTTCTTTCTCTTTTCTTACCATTTTCCACATTTTAGGATCTACCCTTTTTCTCATGCAGGCAGATCTTTACCTTTTTTTTTTTTTTAATTGCAGTTTTTGGGTTTTTTTTGGCCAGAGCTGGGTTTGAACCCGCCACCTCTGGCATATGGGGCCGGGCACCCTACCCCTTTGAGCCACAGGCACCGCCCCAGATCTCTACCTTTTTAGAAATAACTCAACCTACATTTTCTTCTCCCACAAAATTTATTTAATTCTATCTCTCATCATATTTAGCACATCAGGAGGATGAGAGATAAAAATCTACCTATCAAGTACAAGGTACATTATTCTGGTGACAGGTATACTGAAAGCCCTGAGTTCAGTACAATACAATTGATCCACATATCAAAAAACATGGATACTACCTAATTTTTTGGAAATAAAATAATAAAAATAATAATTAGCACATCAACCCTATAGGCTCAGAATCTGCTGCTTGGTGGGGGTGTGGAGTCATGTTAATCATGTTTGTTTCTGGCATATAAACACAATCATCAACAATCTCTGAACCTATCACACAGCAGCTGCTGGACTCCTGATTGGCAGGGAAGAATAATGCAAGGTGTAAGTTCTTCTGGTGATTAAGCTATTTCTGCATACATGCAAACTTAAGATTTCCCTTAAAAGTATCCCTCAGAAAAGGAAGTTACCTTATATTCAGGTCCTTACAAAATCTACCATATTAACAGGAAGCTCTTTTGTATCTTGAAAATTAGAAGTGTCTTCTTGAGAGGCTACAGTAGCCTGAAAAGCACAGTCAATGCTAATTTGGGATGCTAATAAAGATCCTGACGCCCGCCTTATACAAACGGTGGCCAGGGAAACACAAATGTTCACTACAGATTTAGTCCTTAGAGGGAAGGACCTTACAATGGTGTGAGAAGTTGTTTAAAAAAAAAAAACAACAACTTTTCAAAGACCACTAAAAAACGATGCATTTAGTGCTTATGATGTAGAAGTCAGGAGTATGTTTCCACACGAGGAATTGTTCCCTGCGTTTGCAGTAACAGCATCTTGCATAGTTTCAAAAACTGTTGCCTTTCAACCAGAATGGACTGAGGTTGCACTGTAAGAGGACTTGTACTAATTCAGACAAAGATACTGATGTCAACAAACCACCAGCAGAGTTTGAATCAAACTGCTCCATGAAGTCCTAGCGCTGTAATCCTAGCACTCTGGAAAGCTGAGGTGGGCAGATTGCTTGAACTCAGGGCTTCAAGAGCAGCCTGGGCAAGAGTGAGAGCCTATCTCTACTAAAAATAGAAAAACTAGCTGAGCGTCATGGAGGGCGCTGTAATCCAGCTACTTGGGAGGCTGAAACAAGAGGGTTGCTTGAGCTCAAGAGTTTGAGGTTGCAGTGAGCTATGATTCTATAATAATGTCACAGCACTCTACCCAAGGGCAACACAGTGACATGCTGTCTCCAAAAAAAGGAAACTGCTCCATGAAACATGAGCGGAAAAAGTGAAATTTCTAAATTAATATATCCTTTCATATAATATGTGACTTTTAGATGTAAATTTTTTACATTAAAAAATAAATATAATGAGCAGCTGACTGTTTATTTCCCTAAAAGTTTATATATTTAAGTTATCCTGAAATATTGTTTGGCAATATTTGGCAGTGTTTTAAATCTTTTCATTGTTTTTGTTTGGCAGTGTTTTAAATCTTTTCATTGGGAAATGGGAAATGACTTTGTATTTAGAATTGCATATATGAATTAGGCATATGTGGGCTTAGTAGAAACGGATTTAATGAGCCTGGAGTTAATGTTTTGGTCTGAAGGGAGCTAAAACCTGTGTTTGCCTGAAATGTCAGGATGATGGCTCCACCAGAACATTTCAGACTTCAAGTGTTAAAGATCTTCCTTACACCAGGCCAGCTGCTCTTCACATTTGCTGCAACTTTAAGAGCAATTCTACAGATGAAACACTCATGACAGATCAGACAAGAGTCAGATGAACCCCTTAGAACTGTCATGGGAAACATGAGGTTAGGAGTTCCCTCTTCGTAAGATCCATGGTATGTTGGAGGAGTGGGTGAGAGGGCTGAGTCCAATCAGCATTGCCCTTTGTTCTTCAGAGATTTCCTCTGAAGAGAAAATGTCCTCACTGTGGGATAGAAACCCTCCGTGCCCTATGTCCTTCAAGGGTGGAGAAAACAGAGTGAGACAGAACAAGGGGCAGGGCAGAGAGAGCAATATCTCAAGAGGTCACAGGGGAGATCTTGCCTGGCCACCTATGTCCTGCCTCCTCCTACTTTCATAGAGATATCCAGTAACATTCTTTCTCCTGGGAGTCAAGGACTAAAGGATTTTCCAGATCAAGCATTAGCAAATTCCAATCTACCCTTAGCCATACCTCTTTTTAATAATTCCTTTTCCCTGTCATTAGGAATCCTTTAGAAATCCAAACTTAACTTTGTATTCCTTTTAACAGAAAAGAAGAAAAAACCACTTAAAGAAATTTGATTTCAGGCTCAGCACCCGTAGCTCAGTGGTTACGGCGCCAGCCACATATACCAAGGGTGGTGGGTTCGAACCCAACCCACAAGCTAAACAACAATGACAACTGCAACAAAAAATAGCCAAGCATTGTGGGGGGTGCCTGTAGTCCCAGCTGAGGCAAGACAATCGCCTAAGCCCAAGAGTTGGAGGTTGCTGTGAGCTGTGACGTCACAGTACTCTACCACGTGTGACAAAGTGAAACTTTCTCAAAAAAAAAAAAAAAAAAAGAAAGAAAAGAAAAAGAAATTTGGTTTTATATTTTGAAAACATTTTTTAAAACAAGGAAAAATCTCTGATTTGGCAATATTTTCACTCAAGAATTCTCCAAAGAATCTTGATTTGTGAGAGTAGGCTGGTCTAGGTGTGTGGTGTTTGGGTTTCAAAGGGCTTGTCTGTCTGGCCTATTTGATCCCCACCCAGCAGCACTGCCAGGTAAGCAGGGCACATGTTAACTCCAGGTTGTAAATCAGAGGAAGCTTAGTTTAGAGAAAAAAACTGACACACATCTGTGTGGTTCTCACCATTGTTTGGTTTTATCAGGGGGGTGTTTTTCAGTGAGAACTCTTCTATTCCAGTTTCAGAAAAAACAGCTCAAACTAGCTGAAATGAACAAGTTAAAAAAAAAAAAAAAAAGGAAGGAGGAAGTCATCAGTTTATGTAAGTTCAAGGAGTGGACTGAGGGGAACTCAAATATCAACCTCTCTCTCCCCTTCCGAAGCTCCAATCTCGCCCTCCCGCCTCCATCTTTAGCTTTTTGCTTGTGTGGATGTCATTCTCAGGCAGGCTGTCCTCTAAGATGTGGCAAAGAGGCCAAACTGATCAACACCCCTAGGAGCAAATCCTGCCCACTCAGCAGGCTGGTGGAAAGCAAGTCCTCCTTCCACCATTGTTTTTCAAAGGTCTGGTGCCGGGACTCTGGCCTGGACTGAGTCACGTGTGGAGTTGCCCTGAACCAGCAACCATGGCCCTGCCTGTGTCACATGCCCTCTCCTGGCACTGAGGGCATATATGGTCCTTCTCCTTCAGAGCAAGGAAGGGATGAGTTCCCAAGAGGAAGACCAGGTGTTTTCTGTTTAGTAGAGACAGGGGAATGGATGCAGGGTAGGCAAGACATCATTATTATCACCGTTCTCACTATTCACTTGAAGCAGAGTCCTGGGTCCCATAGCCAGATCTCAGAGCCCAGGTCTCGTGATCCATTTCCACACGGGTAGACAGAAATCCACTGACATGGAGTTAAAATGACATCTGGACTCAGTCCATCAGGTGTCTTCCTTTAAATTCACACCCACTGTCAGAAAACCCAGCCTGCCTTCACCCAACCTAATCACCACCACCACCCCTGTGAAGAAACACCTTTCATTTAGAATACATTCTCAGCTACGCAGTAAGTCAACCGGCAAGCCTCATGTTCTTCCTACAGATTTGCTGGGAGGCAAAGGGAAAACCACCCAGGGCCTGGCCTCCATTTCTCTTTCTGAGGCCCCCAGCTGGCCAGCCGTAGGAATGGCTCAGTCCATCTCCCCACTTCCCTCTTCCTTTCCATCGCCCTGCTCCTGGGCATGTAACTGGTATAGTTCCCTTCTACTGAAGTGACTGTCCATGTTTTTAAGCATGTTATCATAATTATCAAGGCTAGGACTGATTGCCTTATTTCTTTTTCCTCCCCGGGAGTCCAGTACCTTGTATATACTCAGCTTTCAAGAAAGGATTCTACCCAGCACTCTGGGAGGCTGGAGTGGGTGGATTGACTGAGCTTACAGGTTCCTAACCAGCCTGAGCAAGTGCAAGACTCCCATCTCTACAACTAGCTGGGCGTTGTGGCAGGAGCCTGTAGTCCCAGCTACTCAAGAGGCTGAGACAAGGGAATCACTTGAGCCCAAGAGTTTGCAGTTGCTGTGAGCTAGGATGCCACTGCACTCTACTGAGGGCAACAAAGAGAGACTCTATCTCAAGAAAAAAAAAAAGAATGATTCTAACTTGCACCAGCCCTACTTTTGGGGTGACTTGAGCGTTAACATTCACTTGGCCAAGCAAAGGCACAATGTATGACAGGCATTGCTCACTTCTGTTTCTCAATGTTCTGATCACAGATTGTTCTAGAGTGGATGGGAGCAATTCAAGTAGGATATGAATCCCCTTAGGCTTACTTTGTTAATCAGTGCATCACTTGGTTGCTTTACCGTATACAAGGGCCATCCTGAAAGTATCCAGCCATGTACTACAAAAACATAGTATTAACAATGGCTGGATACTTTCTGGATAGCCTTCATATTTTTTTTGTTTGTTTGTTTTTGCAGTTTTTGGCGGGGGCTGGGTTGAACTGTCCACTCTCGGCATATGGGACCGGCACCCTACCCCCTTTAGCCACAGATGCCGCCTAATTTTCTTTTTTTTTTTTAGCCTTTGTATTTTTGAAACAAAATGTATCCAAATGATACTCCCTTTTAGTTTCTCACAATAAAAAGCATCTCTTTTGCATTTGTAGATACTTTCTAGAGATAGAGATGAATTAATTTATTTCATTTCCCTTAAATTTTTATGTAGGTTCTTTAAATTCTATCCCCTACTTCAGGCTGAGAATAGTTAGCTTATCCAGAGCATTAAAGATTTATCTCCTCCATTGCTCTTTATAGAACTTCTCTTATTTCTAAGGAATATCTCATTTGCTTAGATTATTCTGCAGAAGAGTTAAAGAGAATATAATGTTTTCTGAAGCCCTGTATGAATTTTCAAAAATCTGTAGGATGCTGAGTTTTTAATAACTCCCAACTAATTACCCTTTTTGGGATTAGATGTTAGGTTGAGACCTTTAGGTTTACCACCATTGAAAACTAATAAATCTGATTTATTATGAACAAAACAAGGTTTCAGTGTGAAAATACCTCCTGCGTACAGCCATTTGTACATGAAAGATTTTTCCCTGTTGAGGTTTAAGGAGATCTACAGTAAATCCATCCAAAAAAAGGAATGTTGGTTGCAAATACTAAAATTGTGTGCAGTTTTCCCCTTTACTGGAAACAGTGGGCTGAATTAATGTGGTATTTGTTTTCTACACATTTCTGATTATGATGGTAACGAGTAAGGGGAAAGCTATGTGGAGGATGGCAGCTGTGGAGACCCCGAAAGGCCTTTGTTGGCCAGGTCTTACATTTATTGCCAATTCCCCACAGTGTCCTGGATCTAAAAAACAGAATGGCATACCCAAAAGAGCACAATGTATTTGTCTTGGATGACCGAATCGTGATGTAGAAAAGGATCCTATGAATTATCTAGTTGAACCCCACCCCAGGTCGATTTTACAGATAAACTGAGGGTTGGAAAGGACCAGAGACTTGGCCAAAGTCCCATGGAAAATGGCCAAATCTCTAGTCAGTGTTCCCTCCACACTGAGACACTCTTTTGTTCTCACTCATCATACTTGTCGTTCACATTGGGTGGCCGAGGCAGGACAAGATCCCAAATCCCCATGTGTACGTGTTCTTAAAACATCTCACTTGAAACCATATTCAATATTAAAACCTGTCTAGACTTTTTAAAGGGCAATGATATGGGCACAGATAAGACTACACTGTGATGCCTTCAAAGACAGAGGTCCATTTGATGTAAGGGTGGACAACAGGAGGCCAAGGGCCATGGTTCTGAGGGCGGTGGTGTCCCCAGACAGCCTCCCCTGTCTCCCACTCTCCCTTCCCCACCCCTCTTTCCCCGTCTCCTCTCCTGCCTCTCTCCAGCTCCATTGTGTGCTGGTACTGAGGACGGGGGAGGTTAGGATTTTCATGTGATATCACAGTTTCCTTTCGAATTAGTCATTGAGGAAAAAGAATTAGTAAAATTCATTGAATATGTGGAAAATTTTCATCTTTACTGCAGATGCGGAGTAGTCTTCCCTCAGCTATTTACAGGTCAGAGTTTTAAAAAATGAAATCATACCTATGTATTATTTTGCAACTTACTGGCCTTTTAATATACTATAAACATCTTTCCAGTTCAGTATTTAGTACCCATCTATCAGGCTCTATTCTCAGCCTGAAGTAGGGGATAGAATTTAAAGAACCTATCCAATCTAAACTACTTCTTAATGTAAGTGCGAATATTCTGCAGTGTGAGTATACCATCATCAGCCCAACTACTCTTCTGTTCATGACAAACAATGCAATAATAAAATGCCCCTCTGTGTCTGCCAAACACCAAATCCAAATCTCAAGTTCTCTATCTTCCTTGGCTATTTTGAAGGCTTCATATTCAGAAATGGAATTAGAACAGAAGTCAAGGTTAGTAACTAGAAAGACTCACTACTAGGCATTTTGTACATCTCCCCTTGTTGATTTCATAGGTTTTCCTTAGATTCTCAATTTGCATTTAATACTAGTCCTTTCCCTACTTTATTTCAAAAGTGGAAATCTCAAAATGTTGAATGTCTGAAACAGCTCTATCAGCGGCAGAAAAATGCTCCAAGAGTGGGACGGAAAAGCAGTGTCAGGCTGTGGAAGCATTTAGAACAGGGGAACATCATGCGATTCTGAATTAAACCCCAGCTTTGACTAAGACATCCATTGCTTCTATTTTGAAATGGTGGTGATGAAAAGCAAGTCAAAGCCCTGGAGATAAACAGAGCCTGAAATTTCAATCCAATGGACAGGGAAACATGTAAGTTTCCTTTATAGATAGGCAGGAAATACCCTTGTCTTATGTCTTCAACTTTCAATCCATACAACTGACTCCTTCCTCTTTTGAATGCCTATTTGTTGCCACATTAGGATAGATCTGTGATCAGTTACTCCTTTGAAGTCCTTAGTCTACCCTAGTCTAATAATGTGAATTTTGGAATACTCAGAAATCGGGATTTGTGACCTATGGGGTTTATTTTTATTTTTAGAGACAGGGTCTCAATATGTAACCCAGGCTGATCTTGAACTCCTGCCTCAATCTCCATACTGTTAGATTACAGGTGTGAGATGCCACGCCTGGCCTATGGTTCTTATTTACTAATAATTGACACCCAGAGAAATTTTTTCAGCCTCCCGGAGTCTTCACCTCCTTGTGAAGTGGTGATAACTCATTAGATCTGGCATGTTCTGGTATAGGCTATTAAGAGGTGTAAACCAAAGCAATGGAAACACTGGGCCTGGTGTATTAAATAGCATATGACATGCTCTATTTATGGCTTGCAATTTATTTGTGTTTCATTGATTTCCTATAGAAGTTAATACTTTCAGAGCACTCCAGAGCTAACTAGGCTGATAGAGGCCTCACATTGCAGGAAACCAAAGTTATGGCATGAAGAATTCTCTGAAGACTCAAAGAGCCCTGCTAGTTCCCAATGTGAAACATTTTTAATAATTACTAGCAATAAGGTAATGAGGAGAGTAACCACTGTAACAAATATTTTAAAAAACTGTTCTATTTCCCCCCAGTTGATCAGGGTCAAATATGGTCTCACAACTTCTGAGAGAGAGAGATATTCAAAATTAAAAACAATACCAAACAAAAACAACCAACAGAAGGCAAATGGACATCATCCACATATGTTAACACTAGAAGCAAATTCTTGGAACAGTAATGTTTTGGGAGATGGTGGTGGATAGGTTACCGTTGCCCTCATTGAACTGTTGAATGTTGAAGAGTACCACCTCTTCCCAAAGAGTGTTTACTTACATGTACAGCACATAAAACCAGGTCATTACTGCGGATGAAGGAACAAGCAATTTACCTGACGATCAGCTTCTTGGAGGCTTATACTGATCCTGAGCCCATTTCTTTGTAAGATGCTCTCTCTCCCAAAAATGACCCCTATTGCATATTACAACCTAAATAGCCTTCGTTCCTATTTGCTATGGTTTCCAGGTCCCTCAACAAGCTGGTTACTTTCCTATGGATCTAAGTCAGTTATTAATGTTTCTAAAAAGTGGTACTTGGGCTGTTTGCAATTACTGTATTTACTAGAGTTAATATCGCCCCTGATGGATGACTTTAAGTGGATGCGCAAATGTCTGTATTTCAGACTACAAAGAAAAAATTGGAAACCATCCAAGTGGGAAGAGCTAAATAATGATATAGCCAAATCATGGAGTATTTGCAGCTATTCAAAGATGTTTACAAACATGGGAAGATTTTCTGTAAAGGCACAAAATACAGAATTGTATACACATAAATTACATAAACATTTCATTGAAAGAAGATGAAAACAGACCAAAATGATAGAAGCACTACATTTAGTATAAGCCATTTTTCTGTTTGTTTTTCTATGCCTCATAAACTTTAATAATATGCATTAGAGGGGAACCTTATAAAACAAAGGGAGGAATGTTTATTGCAGAACACCTCTAAGCAGAGTCTTTCTTACTAAAAGAATAATGCAGGGCCATTACCACCTTTAAGTTTTTATTTTTTATTGATCCATAATATTTGTACATACTTATGGAGTACATGTTATATTTCAAAACATGCATACAAAATGCAATGATCAAATCAAGGTATTTAGAATATCCATCACCTCAAACATTTGTGTTGGGAACATTTCAAATACGTCTATTTTGAAATATACCATACTATATATTATTAACTATGGTCACCCTACTGTACTACTGTTCTGTGAATACTAGAACTTACTCCTTTTATTTAACTGTATGTTTGTGCCCATCAACCAACCTTTCTTCATCCCCTTATCATCACACACACACACCCTTCCCAGTCTTTGGTAACTATCATTCTACTCTCTACCTCTATGAGATCAGTTTTTTAGCTCCCATGTATGAGTAAAAATATGTGATATTTGTTTTTCTGTACCTGGCTTATTTCACTTAACATAATGACCTCCCGTTCCATCCACGTTGCTTACTGCAAATGACAGGATTTCATTATTTTTTGAGGCTGAATAATACATCAATGTACATAATACATACTGCATTTTCTTTTATCCCGTCATCCATTGATGGACACTTAGGTCGATTACATATCTTGGTGACTGTTGAGCAACGTGGCAATAAACATGGGGGAGCAGGTATCCTTTTCACTGATTTCTTTCTTTCCTTTGGATAAATAACCAGTAGTGGGATTCCTGGATCATATGATAGTTTATAGTTTTTGAGAAATATCCACGCTGTTTTCCACAACGGCTGTACTAATTTACACTCCCACTAACAGTGCATAAGAGTTCCCTTTTCTCTGCACCCTTACTGGCATTTACTTCTTGTCTTTTTGATAACAGCCTTTCTAACTGGGCTCACTGTGGTTTTGCATTTCCCTGACGATTGATGACATTAAATATTTTTTCATATACCTACTAGTCATTTGTATATCTTCTTTTGAGAAATGTCTATTCAGATCCTTTTTAATTGAGATGATTTGGGTTTTGCTATTGAGTTCCTCATATATTCTAAATATTCCTTGTTCAAAGAAATCTGTAAATGTTTTCTTCCATTCAACCAGCTTTTTTTACTCTGTCATTTCCTTTGCCGTGCAGACCATTTGTCTACTTTTCTTTTTGTTGCCTGTGCTTTTGAGATCTTAGCCATAAAAATCTTTAAAATTTTTGTCTAGACCAACATCCTGGAGAATTTCCTCTGTGTGGTTCTTCTAGTAGTTTTCTTCTAGTAGTTTTATAATTTGGGGTCTTATGTTGAAGCCACCTTTATTTAAAGTCTATTAGTAATTACAGAGTCCATTAGTTTATTAGTAATATGGCCTTAGTCTATTACCTTTTTTTGGCAGCCACCTTTATGCTCAGCATAGTCCAATAAAACTTTTTTTAGAACCTAGAATTCTAGGTTTTATCCTCTCCATTACATTTGTGCCCTTCGCTTAGAAAGGTGACATTTCACTTTCTCACATTTATCTCACTATCCAAACGTGTCAGTATCCCTTTAGGTACCTACTTTGTTTTCTGTAAGAGCTGCTTCTTTAAGTAGAAGGCCATCTGCAAATTTTCTTAACCTCACTAGTATCTTCAACCAGAAAATTTATTAAAATGTAAAGTAAGGTGAGGACAGAACCCATGAATTCAGACAAGCACAGATCCATCAATAAGCAACCTGCAGAAACAGCTTTGGAAGGGTAAGAAACCTTATTAACCAAATCCTAATACAACCTCACTTTTTCCTCTTATCCAAAGATTTCATGGAAAATTGTTAGTTTTAAACATTCCCTGGAAAAAGTTGCTTCAAGATTTGCATGCAGCCTATATATTTTATTTTTGATTAACAGATACTGTTTTCTACTACTCTATACGAGTAGCACAAAATCAATAGTAAAAATGACCAAAGAGTATTTCTAGATTAATGCATTATGCATTGACATAAGAAAGTTTGCTCTGTTATACTGCATTATAGGAAATGTCTAAAGATAAAAATGTTTATACCTACATTAGGTCATATAGTATAAATTCCACTGTTATTCAGAGGAAATTCTGAGTAATACATTCAACGTTACTTTGAAGGATTCTTGTTTAAAAGCTATTATTAGAGCATTTTTTCTGTAGATCAAGTGGCACGGTGAAAGTACTGATTCACCAGTGAACAGCTAGCTGTGACTTTGAAAAAGCCACTTGGGAAACCCGCCCCAACTCTGCCCCCTGCCCCCGCCCCAGCAAGTTTCTTTAAGTTGTAAAAGTAGAGGTGACACTTAGCCTTTAGAGTTGTGATGAAGATGGAAAGGAGCCATGTGGCACTTAATCATTACCGTGTATTAAGATGCTTACCATGTGCCATACACTCCAAGTGCTTTCCCTGGTTCACATCATTTAATCGTGTGACCCTAGGAATGGTATGATAACCATCCCCATTTATCTGAAGTGCTAAGATATAAAGCAACTGGCCCAATCACAACAGAAAGTGGTGGCCTAGGAATTTGAAGCCCCTGACTCTGGAGCCTGTGCTCTTAGCCACTGTATCTGTAGAGTGGATGTTTGTTGAGTTTTTGCTTTCTATTCTCCTACCTTTTGGTAACAGGCCCTTAAATTCTAAGGGAGAATTCTCCCTATCGGTATCTAATTGGCAAGACTAACAATAAAGGTGCTCCCTCATCTCTCTTGCCAGAGTCAGCACATAACAAAAACCAAGCTGAAGCCAGCACATGGCTATAAACTCAGCTCCCCTGGAGACTAAGGTGAGAAGATTGTTTGAGCCCAGGAGTTTGAGTAAGACTGTATCTCTCAATTTAAAAAAAGGCTGATTTCCTTCATGATATTGTATGTTGAGAGACCCAATTTGTAGCTGACACATTCCTTTAGTAGGGCTTTGAAAGACTGCCAGGCCTGAATCCCCAGAGCTATGTGAGGTTACTGTCCCAATAAACTCCTTTTTTTCCTAGTTAGCCAGAGATAGCTTCTTCTGTTCAAAACTGAGTATCTCTAACAATACATCAAAACCGCTATACACTGTAACATATGTCACACTGAGAACTGGAGGACCAATGAGAGACTCTAAACTTCAGTTTCCTCATCTGTAAATGGGAGTAATAACAGTACTCACACTGCCTAGTGTTAGGATTAAGCAAGATGTGTAAAGCACTTACATCATTTGGTATATTGAAATATTCAATGACGGCTACTATTGCTAAGGGCTCAGTTCTTTTTTAGTAAAAGGGCACTTGAGCAGTTATTCACACATTAGGTGAAACAAATCTCTAAAATGGAAATAATTATGGTTATAGACTCCATTTTCTTACAGGTAGGAATAAGTTCTAATAATTATACAATTACCCACATTTGTTACATAATTGGACTCCATCCTGAGCCTTCCAAAGAATCATTTGTCCAGGGGTATAATATTATTCCTCCCACAACAAATTGTTAAGATTGAAGAATAACTGACTGTTTAATAAAAGAACACCTCAGCACTCAGTATAGTGAACTTGGTCCTGACACTCCTAAAACTTAAGGGGGTGGATGATCCAAATGATGAAGTGACAGGCAAAGTTTTCTGCAAGGACAGTTATAAAGTAATATTAACACATTAGAGAGCATTTTGGATTGAGATTGCTATTCCTGCCATAACCATTACTCCTCTCAAGACTGGATTTATTATCTCCTTTCTCTTTGTATTTTTCTCCACTAACACCACTATCATAATTTAGATGCTTGCTTTAACATTATATACAAGTAACAAGGAAAACATTTTAATAAAATAAGCAAGACAAAAACCCAGACTATATAGTCCTATTCAAAGCAAAAATCTTCAGTATCTATGCTTATTTCACCTTTGCTAGAATACCACACAAATTAGAATTTTTTGTTTTAGCAATACCATCTGAGCCTAAGGTGCCTTCTTTAAAATACCCACTGTTGGGTTCAGTTGGCAGGTGCTGACATGGATCAGGGAAAGGGAGGGAACTCAGTCCTTGCAGCAATATGCACGAGGCTGGAAACAAAGGAGCCAGCCCCATGCTCGGGAGACTGGAAAATTACAAATAAGCAAATACACCGAAGACTATAGAAGCCCAGTTTTTAAACACAGGGTAAAAGTTACAAATGTGTAAAGGGAGAAGCCTGGGGCAAACTCTATGGAGTAGAAGTGGAAAGGAGATCAGTGTAGACTTGTGGTTTTTCATATACATAATTGGATGGATGAGGAAACAAATATAGCTGCATGTATTTCCAAATTTGTCCACTGAGAGGACCTGGACAGCACAATGGCCATGATCATAGCATTGCACCCAGGTCTTGGTTCTAAACCATTCTCCCTTAAAATGAACCAAGATTTTAGGGGAAATGGCTGATTTCAGGACTGGGATAAAGAAAATGAGTCCGAAACATCTTGTGGTGCCCAAAAGTAAAGAAGTGTTCAACGAACCATGAGGAAGACACAGGAGCCAGCTTGAAAATGCTACCACTAGCAAATCTGAGACAATTGGAGTATCAAAATAAATCACGATCATCCATGTTCTATACTGATAAAAAATTAAATAAGTAAATGGGGAAGAAAAGAAAGTGCTACCTTATAGAATGCCAACTAAATGTAGCAACAATGGTAGAATTAGAAAATCACCATTTAAGGTTGGGTGTGACGGCTTGCACCTATAATCCTAGCCTTCTGGGAGGCTGAGGTGGGTGGATAGCTTGAGCTCATGAGTTCGAGACCTGCCTAAGCAAAAGTGAGACCCTGTCTCTACCAAAAATAGAATAACTGGCTCGGCACCCATAGCACAGCGGTTACAGCATGCCAACCACATACACCAAGGGTAGTGGGTTTGAACCCAGCCCAGGCCAGCTAAACAGTGAAAATACAACAGAAAATAGCCAGGTGTTGTGGCAGGCGCCTGTATTCCCAGCTACTTGGAAGGCTGAGGCAAGAGAATCACTGAAGCCCAAGAGTTGGAGGTTGCTGTGAGCTATAATGTCACAGCACTCTACCAAGGATGACACAGTGAGACTCTGTCTCAAAAAAAAAAGTAGAAAACCTGAAGCAAGAAGATCACTTGAGCCCAAGAGTTGGAGGTTACCGTGAGCTATGATGCCATAGCACTCTACCCAGGGTGACAGCTTGAGACTCTGTCCCATCCCCCCAAAAAAGAAATATTTAATCACCATTTAGCAATAACTGATTCAGATAAAAATCATCAGTGGATACTCAAAGTAGGGATAAAAATTTGAGAAAGAATAGAATATTGACATAATTTCAAAATAGCTCCCCACACAGTAGCCATCCCTCATAAACTATTATCTATAGTAATCCATTTTGCTATGGATGGATATATCCAAACTCTTTAAATTTATACCAGAAAAAAAAAAAAAAAGAAACAAAAGTGGGAAAAATAGTAATACTTAGTAACTTCATAGTGGAGAAATTTTGAAGACATCATAAGCACTATTAAAAATTAACAGCACCAGTAATGAGAAAAATTGATACTATGTGCCTCCTAATAAAATGTGGAAAAGAACATGGCATCGCTTCTCTGGTATTCCTGCCAAAAATTCATAACCTGAACCTGCGCAGAAAATATCAGACAAAGAAAGGGCCATTCTACAAAGAAGAGTGGCCTGCATTCTTCAAAAACATCAAGGTTATAAATAAGGAAAAATCAAGGAACTGCTCCAGATTAAGGAAGACTACAGGGAAAACATAACAAAATGCATGCATTATCCTGAATTGGATCCCAGATCATAAAGGAAAGCTTTATCATAAGGACATTTTGGGAATAAATGACAACATTTGAATGAGTTTGTGGATTAAATGGTAGAATTTTATCAAACTTGGCTTAGTAGTTTTGATGAAAGTACTGTGGTTATGCAGGTGTGTCTTTGTTTTTAAAAAAATAAACATCGAAGTGCTTAGGACAAATGGAACATCATAACTGCAACTTAGTACCAAATTATTCAAAAAAAAAAAATGTGCACAGAGAGAATGAAAAGGTAAATATGGCATAATATTAACAATAAAGGATTCTAGGGGAAGCATATACAGGATCTTTTAAACTACTGTTATAACTTTTCTGGAAAAATTTAAAATTATTTCGAATTAAAAAGTTAAAAAATAGGAGCCGGGCATGCTAGCTCACATCTATAATCCTAGCACTATCAAGGCAGGTAGATTGCTTGAGTTCAGCAGTTTGAGACCAGCCTGAGAAAGAGCGAGACCCTGTCTATACTAAAAATAGAAAAATTAAGGGGGCATGGACCACTTGAGCCCAGGAATTTGAGGTTGCTGTGAGCTATGATAATGCTATGGCACTCAAGCCTAAGCAACAGAGTGAAACTCTGTCTCAGAAATAAATATATAAAATAATAATAGGATAAAATAAGTGGGATGAACTAGATGACTTCATTTTAACCATGAAATCCTAAGATTATAAGTTGTAAATTTCAACTGCTTCTCCTCCCCCATTTAAATTGATAAGCTGATTCTAAAACGCACATGAAAATGCAAGGTGGGTGGTAAGTACACTAAAAACCCAGATTTCTTCACTACACAATATATACACGTAATAAAATTAAATATATTAAAATTTTAAAAAGGAAAAAAATAGAAATAAAAATGTAAAAGACCCTCAAAGAGTCAAAAACAATCTTGAAAGAGAACTAAGTTGGAGAATTCACACTTCCCAATTTCAAAACTTACTACAAAGCTATGGTAATCAAGACACCATGGTACCAGCATAAAGGCAGACATATAGATCAATGAAATAGAATTATGAGTCCAGGAATAAACCAAACATTTATGGGCAAGTAGTTGTCAATAAGAGTGGCAGAACAATTCAATGCAGAAATATAGTATTCTCAAAAAAGATTCTAGAACAACTGGGTATCCACATGTAAATGAATAAAATTGAAATTGTACCCCTACCTCACATCACATATAAATATCAAATCAACATGAATCAAAGACCTAAGAGCTAAAACTGTAAGACTGTTAGGAAAAAAAACTGGTGCAAAATTTCATGACTTTGGAAGTAGGAATGGTTTCTAATACATGGCAGCAACAGTATAAAGAACCAAAGGGGGAGAAAAACAGGTAAATTGGACTTTATCAAAATTTAACACTTTTGTGGGACACAATTATAAGAGGGACTTTGCCTAACAATAAGTGTAACCTAATTCTTTGTACCCTCAATGAATCCCAAACAATAAATTTATAAAAAAATTTAAACTTTTGTGTTTCAAAGTACATTATCAAGAAAGTGAAACACAAGCCACAAGTGGGATAAAATATTTTCAATCATATACAATGGTTTAGTATCCAGAACACTAAAAATCTCTTATAACTCAAAAAGATAAACTAATTTAAAGATGGACAGAGGATTTAACAGACATAATTCCAAAGAAGATATATAATCAGCCTATAAGCACATGAAAAGATGTTCAATATCATTAGTCATTGAGGAAATGCAAATCAAAACCTTAGCGAAATACCTCTTCACACACACTAGGATCACTACAAAGCACCATTCTTAATAATAGCCAAAACTGGAAACAACCCAAATGTCTATCAATAAACTAGATAAAGTGAATGTGGTCTTTCCACACAATGGAATTACACTGATACATGCTACATCAACGAATTTTGAAAACATGCAAAGTGAAAGAAGTCAGATAAAAAAAGATTATATTGTATCATTCCATTTTTATGAAATGACCTAGAGAAAGCAAATTCATGAAGACAAAAAGTAGATTAATAATTATCAGGGGTTAGAAAGAAGGGAGAATGAAGAGTGATTGCTAAAGGGTATTGGGTTTCTTTTTGGGATAGTGAAAATGTTCTGTAATGTTTATACAACTCTGTGCATACACCAAAACCAATGAACTACATATTTTAATAGTGCATTTTATGTTATATAAATTGCATCTAAATTTAAAAAAAAAAGGAGAATGAGCCGCCTTAGAAAATTGATTTCTGGCCAGGCGTGATGGCTCATACCTGTAATCCCAGCACTCTGGAAGGCTGAGTAAGGAGGATCATTTGAGCTCAGGAGTTTAAAACCAGCCAGAGAAAGAGCAAGACCCCTATCTAAACTAAAAATAGAAAAAATTAGCTGGGTGTGGTGGTAGGTGCCTGTAATTCCAGCTACTCAGTAAGCTGAGGAAGAAGGATTGCTTGAGCCCAGGTGTTTGAGGTTGCCGTGAGCTAGGCTGAGGCCATGCACTCTTGTCCAAATGACAAAGCAAGACTCCGTCTCAAAAAAAAAAAAAAAAAAAAAAAAAACCACAGAAAATCGATTTCTTTACCTCTATTTCAGGCCACCTACAGACACATGAAAAGACAGAAATGTCTATAACAATATTTGATATTAATATCCCACTGCAACAAATACTATAATAAAATTTCTTTTTAACTGAATTATTTGCAGATAATCAGCTGATAGTCTATATGTTATACTTAATATCTTGCTTTTAAATAATAAAGGTCTGAAAATTCCTCTGAGTTCATGATTTCACAGTTTTTAAAAATTGTATTTTTCTTAAGTAACTGAAGCTAAGACAAAAGTCTTCATGTTAGAAATTTTAGTAATATTGTCATCTAGAAATAGGTACAAGCATTACTCTTGCAATGACATTATTTAGCACAGTCATTTAAAATTAATTCCTGCTCATAGGACAATAAAAAGGGTAGGCAAGAAACAATTTTGCTAGTACAATGTAATATGTATAACCAGATGCTTTAAACCATGAAACAAATGCAGATTTTCTTGGCTCTGAAATAAATACAGGATTATAGGCTTACTCCATACAGTAGTATGAATTTAAGTGAAATTTTTTCAAAGTACTAAAGAGAAAACAAACTCTTTATATTCATCTTTTCTAACATTGTTTTGTATATCTGGTTTTTTGTATCAGAAAGCTGTAAACTTTGAATTAGCACTATAATCCTCAATAGAGGTTTTGTAAGCACTTAAAATAGAATGAAATACTAATTCTAGTCTGATATCATTGAGTTGTTCTATACATAGTTCTGTGTAAGTTAAACAGGAAGCTTGATCCTTCTAAAAATGCTAACTGTAGAGAGGAGGGGTTAAATACTTGTGAAAGGAACATCAAGGTCTGCCATGAACAAGCTACTTTCTAAAAAGTCATCAACAGATCATAATAGAGTGAAATGGCTTTCATTGCTTAGCTCAACAAAAATTTCATGTATTGTTTTTACAGTCTTGAACATAAGTGGTTTATACCATTACCAGTGTAGTTAGCCACAAGAAAGACATGAACACAGAAAGAATAATCTTACCCAACCACTGCTTGGGTAACCTTAAGACAGCAAAACTTAAGAGATAAAAAGATTTACACCTTTTAATTAAATTATACCATTACCTTATAAAAATGTGAGGTTCAACATTTGTAGTCTTTAAAACTAAATAGTTTCCAATACAGTAACCTAGTTGATGGTTTACATGTGTCTAAAATGTACGCAGAACCCTTAAGACGTGAACAAATTATGGAGTTCTTTTGAATTATCTACAGTCAAATGATGGTGTCATAATTCAAACTGGAAAACAACACAATTATAATAGAACAAGATACAGGAGAAGTAGAAATTGATTTCTGAACCAAATGTGTACTGCCTTACTCTAGAGTGAATCACTGGCAAATATAGACATGGAACAAATATGTTCCATGTCAAAATAATTGCATATTCAAATTAGAAGAGTCATAGCATATATGCTTTTTTCATTTCTTAAAAATAAATGTCAAAAAACTGTTTTATCAGTTTTGTTTAGTTTTTTTGTGGCATGACTTTTCTAAATAATTCAGTTTTCATTCCAGAAAATACAAGAAACAGTTTGCAAGAACTCATGCAAACATATTTCTCTTAAGGCCATGAACTGGTTTGCATTGTTTTATTCAAGTAGAAAGCCCTTCTAGAATAAGGGGTTTGTAAAGGAAACCAATCACCTTCAATTCTTGGGCCTATACACTTGCTAGGAGCTCTATCACTCTGGAAGCCAAAAGACACAATGCTCATTTAAGCATTAGCAAAATGTTCTCTATTTACATTTTTAAAAATCTAATACACATTAAGTTTTTCTGGCAGATTCTTTTTGTATGTTACAAAACAAAATAGCAAAAGCTTAGCATAAGAATCCTTTTTTCTTAGAAAGGTCAAGCACATACTTCTTGACATCATGTCCTTTACACAATGGCATATTGTTCATATAAAAGGTCTCTTATCCTATAAAAATCTTGACAAAGGCAGCCTTCTAATCCGATGCGACCAGTTTCCGTCTAGAAACCAAGTTAAGAAAAAAATCTTTAGTACATTTTCTATTCATTAATATGCAGATATAATAACCAGAACATATGAAATAGATTTTATGATCGGTCAGGAAATGGGTTTTCTGATTCATAGAAGATGGATATAATATTTAAGTCATGAATTTTACATAGACATAAATGTCAGAGAATTCAAATTACAAAAATTTACAATAAAATTATGTATCATATCTTCCAGAACCTTCTAGTCAATAAGGCTTTTCTAAGTCTTCAAGGTCATCATTATGAATATAAATTACCAATCTTTAGTTTTGTGAAATTACCAAGCAAGAATTATAGAAATCACAATGATAAAACATCTGAAGTATATGTTTCATTTAGCCATTATTAAAAACACACTTACTCTACGGACTGCTACTTGATTGTTGCAAACAAGCACACCTCCTACAAATTCAGCTTGAATACCCTCCCTTAAAAGAACTTGCTTGAAGTCTGATAGTCTTGGTTCATTCATAAAAACTGACTGATGTCCAGGAACCTTAGATAAGGGCAGGGGGCAAGAATAACTTCAAATAAAACACAAGACATAAGATGCACTGACTTGAATAAAGTAAAACACCACATCATCACTAAGATATTTCCATTATTCCCTGAAGTCCTTTGACACATCATTTCAAGACTGTAAATCACATTCCAACTTGTTATTCTGAATTTTACCCCACTATTTAACATTACAAAGCCCTTTACATTTTCTGAATGTTTCACCATCAATTTTATTAGTCATGCCTCATAATAAGAGAGACAGTTTGGTAATGTTATGCTCTTCACTCAACCCACTCGCCTAAGGGGGTCAACTAGAGTTCCAGGAAGCAGAAGTGAAGCAAAAATGCATTTTCCAGATCCCAGTAGAGGATAAGTATTCTCTAACCCCATTTCCACTGTCCCTCCATCCTCAGAGGAAATGCAACAAATGTTACAGGTTTTACAATGAGAAAAGAAAGTGGCTCTTACCTAATGCTGCTCTATTGAAATTGCTTTGAGAAGCACTAGCTTTAATACTCAGAGAAAAAAGATAATTCCTCCTTCCAATTTTAAGAGTAGTATTAGCAGAAAATTCAATGACAGAGGCTATCTCTCTATTCTTAATTTCATTGCAGGCTAAAGACATCACTTGATGTGCACAGAGGACTCTTAAGGTTTTTGTAATATTGTTTTAAGGTTAATTACCTAGAATCTTTGATAATTTACTAGATACTGCTTTGAGAACATGTAAATACTTGAGTTTTATCTACATTTAATAAAATATTTCTAACTATAACAAAACCACAAGTGATTTGAACTGAATTGACAACAATAAAAATGGAGTGTAAGAATAAGATGTTCTTATAAAACTGTTAATCTTCCTGTTTGGAAGCAGGTAGGTGATCCTCACCACCACCACATTTAGTATTTAAAAATCCATACTGTGGCCAGGCACGGTAACTCATGCCTATAATCCTATCACTCTGGGAGACTGAAGCAGGCTGACTGCTTGAGACCAAGAGTTCCAGCAAAAGGGAGAGATCCTCTCTCTACTAAAAAATATAGAAAGGGCAGCACTTATGGCTCAAAGGAGTAGGGCGCTGGCCCTATATTCCAGAGGTGGTGGGTTCAAACCCAGCCCCGGCCAAAAACTGAAGAAAAAAAAAGAAAAGAAAAGAAAAGAAAAATATAGAAAAATTACCTGTACATTGTGGTGGGTACCTATAATCCCAGATACTCAGGAAGCTAAGGCAGGTGGATTGAACCTAGGAGTTTGAGGTTGCTGTGAGCTAGGCTAATGCCACAGCACTCTAGCCTAGGGCAACAGAGTGGGACTCTTGTCTCAAAAAATAAATGAAATATAATAAAAACCCATATGGAAAAAAAAATTCATAAAATAATTATGTACCTTAAAAGAAGACTGACTAAAGATTTCCTTTAAATTATTACCTCTAGCCATATAGAACTGATACATACATACATGCACACACACAAACATGTCTTGAGTAATCCTTCTTAAGAACTCCAAAATTGGGTGTCACCTGTGGCTCAGTGAGTAGGGTGCCAGCCCCATATACTGAGGGGTGGCAGGTTCAAACCCAGCCCTGCCAAACTGCAACAAAAAAATAGCTGGGCATTGTGGTGAGCATCTGTAGTCCCAGCTAATCAGGAGGCTGAGGCAAGGGAATCAACTAAGCCAGGAGTTAGAGGTTGCTGTGAGCTGTGACACCACAGCACTCTACTGAGGGCAATAAAGTGAAACTCTGTCTCTAAAAAAAAAAAAAAAAAAAAAAAAAAAACAAACGCCAAAATTAGGCTAAATATGACATATATTTTAAATGGTCAAAAACAAAAAAGGAAAACTAGAAGGATGACAGATTAAGGAAGAGACGAAAAAAAGCACCCGCTTTTTTTTTTTTTTTTTTTTACCTCATGAGGTGGCAAGGGCTCCAAAGTAGGAATGATCTCACTTTCTTCACCTGTTTCTTTCTCATCATCTCCAAACAGACTTTTCATGGCCTTTTGTTGTGCTATAACGCTAGAATCTGAAGGAGCATCTACTTGCATTTCTGAGTCTTCTCCATCATCCTTCAGTTCTCCTTCTTCTAAAATAACTCCTGTGTCCACTTTGGAAACTCTCATGTCTAAGACACCATCTATCCAAGCTAATTCAGCATCTTTTGCTTTACAAAACTGAAGGGAGCTGACCAGTGAGTCTTTTAATCTCACCTAGATATGCAAAGGAAGAGGGAGAAATAAAACCCACAGGATACAGATTAACAAATTAAATATAACCAAATTAATATCACTTTCTAACTCAGGTAATATAATTAAAATGTGAAAATCTTTCATTCATTTATCTTCACAATGACCTAACTACCTTTAAGATCATTAGGGCCCCTGTCTGCTCACCAAAGTAGAGGTTCTTAATCCCAACAACAAATTGGAACCACATAGTAATTAAAAAAAAAAAAGAAAGAAAGAAAGCCAGGGCCTTTTCTCCAGTGTTTCTAATATAATCTGTGAGATCAATACCAGAGCATTGAGTTCCTTTGGCTCCCAGAAAAGCTTCTCAGATGATTCTCATGTGCCACCAAGGTGGAGAACCTCTGGTAAGTCTCATCTTCTAGCACTCGGGGTACTTCAGGAGTACTGAACTGCTTGTGCTTTTCTAAATATACCATAGAGTTTCACACCTCTATATTTTTGAAATGTTGCTTCTTCCTGCTCTGCCCAGAATAATTTTCCTGACTGGTAAGTTCCAATCCATTTCTTCCAGATACAGACACCACTCCTGTCTTAAACTGACTCAGGCTCCCTTTACCAGATTAAGAGTTCATCTCTCCATGGTGCTAGTCCTGTATTCTATACCTGCTTCCACTTGTTTCAATTAGAACCATCATATCTGTGACATCTGACATCTAAAACTTTTGAATTCTTTATACTCATCATTCCCCTCACCTCTGTATTTTTGAAGATACTGTTTTCTCTGCATGGGACACTCTTTCCTACTCTGTCCACCCAACAACCCACCTAATATCCATTAGGATTCTGCTTAGTTATCACTTCTTCTAGGAAACCTTTTCTAAACCTCTAAATTTGAGCGGGGTTCCTCCTCTTTACACTGTCATAGCGTCCTAAACTCCTCTCTCAGGGGTATGACAATGTGATAAATGCTATTTCCTTTTTATAAGCCACATAGACTATCAGGGGACCCTGTTCGTCTCACTCATCCCTATATTCCTAATATATCTGTCCTAATCTGCAACAAAAAGTATTTATTTCTACTCAATGCCAACTGCCAGCCCACCTACCTGGTAGATGTGTGTTTCACTAGTGGCATCAACTGTTTCATGTAGCTTTGGCATGTACACTTTAATATCTTTCCCACCAAAAGCACGGCAGCACTCAGCCAGATCTTGACTAGCCTCTGGTGGGCCATGGACAATAATCAACTGTCGTGGTTTCATCTGATTAATGATTTTTTTAATGGAATCTCCATCAGAGCGTCCTTCATAGTCTATGTAAGTAACCCTGGCTCTGTAATAAGACATGAATGATTATTCAAGATTACTTTTCTGATAAGTTAATTCTAAAAAATGGCTTTAATAAAATATATGCAATATTAACATGAGAATTTGAGAAATATACATGTCTTGTATTGTTAATATATATTATTTTGGTTTTAGCTACACCCAAAAATATGTACTAAATGATATAACTGGACAAATAAACCACTTTGTTCTCTGATGACAAAATCCAAAATGATCATTTACTCGTAATATTAATTATACTAAATAGAAAGGATGAAAGGGTTTCTTAAATACTTTGGATCACAGAAAAATTTTCTAGACATTAGGGCACTACAGATGTGTAAGTCAAGGAACACATTTTATGAAACAAGCAGTTACTCAAAAAAATTAAATTGGGGGGCAGCACCTGTAGCTCAGTGAGTAAGGCACCGGCCCCATATACCGAGGGTGGCGGGTTCAAACCCGGCCCCGGCCAAACTACAACAACAACCAAAAAAGATAGCTGGGCGTTGTGGTGGGTGCCTGTGGTCCCACCTACTTGGGAGGCTGGGGCAAGAGAATCGCCTAAGCCCAAGAGCTGGACATTGCTGTGAGCTGTGACACCATGGCACTCTAGCAAGGGCAACAAAATGAAACTGTCTCTTAAAAAAAAAAAAAAAAAAAAAAAAAAAACAAGGGCAATGCCTGTGGTTCAAGGAGTAAGGTGCTGGCCCCATATACCGGAGGTGGTGGGTTCAAGCCCAGCCCTGGCCAAAACTGCAAATAAATTAAAGAAAAAAGAGAAAGAAAGAAAGAAAGAAATTGGACAGGTGTAATGACTCACACCTGCAAACTTAGCACTTTGGGAGGCCAAGGTGGGAGGAATGCTTGAGGCCAGAAGTTGGAGACCAGCCTGAACAAGAATATAACCCTATTTCTACAAAAAAAGTTAGAAAAATTAGCAGGTATGGTGGCACAAGTCTGTAGTCCCAGTTACCCAGGAAGGTGTGGCAGGAGAATGGCTTGAGCACAGGAGTTTGAGGATGCTGTGAGCTATGATAACACCACTGCACTTTAGCCCAGGTAACATGACAAGATTCAGTCTCCAAAAAAAAATAAAAGAAAAAATTAAACTGTGAGTTGCACTATTGTCTGTCACCTGCTTCTAAACTTATTAAAAAGGCCAGAAATAATGTTTCCTTATATAAATGTACAATTTAATGTTCAACTTCCATCACCAATTCAATTACTTTGGCATTCAAATATCATTAATAAAAATACCACCACACTTCACAGGTATCTTCACGGAGAAATTAAATTTTAAGAGCACAAACTTAATAAAGAAATTTCAAGTTTGAAGCTATGTAAATTATGTAATTAAAATGCCTGAAATTTAATTTTATAATCTAATTGCAAGTGAAACAAAAGCACTTACTTTATTTCAATAGACTCCGTAGCAGAAATACACTTAGTAGGAACATCAGATAAATCCTGATCCATAGGTTCATCTCCATTTGTCAAACCAGATTCTAATTTGCTTTTTTCTTCTTCAGTAGCTTGAAGTTCTGGCACTAAGAAATCCTCTGGTCTAAATAATAAGTCTCTAATTAGAAGCAGTAAAAAGCAAGCTAATATTATGTAACATGCAAAACTAACTAGTAGGTGGCATAATTTTTATACTTCTCATGTATTTTAAGATCTAAACATCCAAACCCAAGGCAATTTCCTAATATCAATTATCAGATGACTGGATAATGTTTTTCATAACCATTAAAGTGTGTTCTTTGAAACACACTATATGGACTGGTGAATGGCCCCTAGACAGGCTGTTAGATTAGTGACTATTACAAGTACTGTTGCAACCTAGCCTGCATTTTTTTAAATAATTTTTTTTCTTAATTTCTGTGATTTTCTTTGCCAAATTCCAATACTTACAAATCTCAGAACTTCTCTGACATCCTTAAGACCGCCCCTTCGTTATTTCCTTCCTACCTAAAGGAAGTAGATGACTCTATCTGTACATTATCAAGAAGAGTAGGATAAAATATCATTCTCTCTCAGAAGCCTTGATCTTTATTTCAATGTACTATTAACACATCTATCTTTTCATTTTTACTTCCAATATTAGAGTCCTTTTCTAGTTTAAATTTAAAAAAATATTTTTAAAACATTCTCTCTCTGACTCCTGTATTCGTCATTGCCCCACTCCCACTCCTCTCTGAAAATCCAGGCCTGTATTCTCAAACACCCGGATTGTTACAGAAGCTTCTTAGCCCCTGGAGTACAATATCTCCAGCTGAAATCCACGTAACAGCAGCAGTAGCAACCGCTTTAAGTACGTTTACTATGAGTCAAGTTCTAGGCTAAGTGCCTTATAAACATGACCTTGATTAATTCTTATCCTCATTAATCAGATAAGGAAATTGAAGCTAAAGATCACTGTCCACTTTAAACAACTGGTCATTCATTAAGTGGAATGGTAAGCAAAATCACCAGTGTTAAGTTGCTATGTTTCCTCTTTATTGTTTTGAAGGGTCAAGTAAACAATGGAATTTTCCTAATTAAACCAAAGAATGACCTAATTCCACTATATGTTCAAGATAACATTATGGAAGTACAAAAAATATATAACAAAAGGACCTGAGTGTGTTGGGATATAGGAAAAGTTTCCTGTATTAATTGAGGTCAGATTTAGGACCTAAAAACCTGGGAGGGGAAAATGTAATAGGGCCAATGGAAAAACATGCAAAGGCATGACATAAAAAGATCAAGTAGAGGGTGGCACCTGTGGCTCAAGGAGTAGGGTGCTGGCCCCATATACCAGAGGTAGTGGGTTTGAACCCGGCCCCGGCCAAAAACTGCAAAAAAAAAAAAAAAAAGAAAGAAGACCAAGTAGAAAGAAACAGAGAAAGCTGATACCACCAGAGTGGACAAAGCACACTGCAATACATGGAAGGAGAAACCAGACTGTGAAAGGCATTGAGCATCATGCTAAGGCAGTTCAGCTGACATTTACTAGGGAAACAATGAGAACCATGAAGGATTTTTACACAAGATGGTAATGTTTTCAAAATTGCTATTAGAATATATGGTTTCAGTTGTATTTTTAATAGTAGGTATAGATTTTCCTGGCTCCACTCATGTTCTCACATACTCTTCTTAATCTCTTACCTCATGAAATTTGTGTTACTATTTGAGATATAACACATTCCCCAAATGTAATATCACCAACCATCAAAGTTCTTCCTATCTCATGTCTTTCTCTTAGGCACGTCCCCTGCCTCTCTTAAGTGGGGGCAAAGTCTTGATTGTCTTTCTAAACCTTTCACACAGCTAAGTAATAAAACTAGTAGTTTTCCCTTAATATTAATTCCCGAGATTTCCTTGGCATTTCTATTTTTATGTTTCAAACTGTAAGTTTTCTATATTTTTCAGGCCAAGGTATTCAGAAATTAACACAGTACTTAGTGATAAGAAAGCCCAAATTCACTGAGTTGAAATGATAACACAGATAATAACTCCAATTTGAAAGAATGAAAAGTTTCTTTGCTTACATACTTGATAATCTCTCCATATTCATCCCATTTAATTCTTTCTTCTGGGGCAGGAAACATAGGGTAAGACTTTTTTGCCTGTTTGAAGAAACTTCCTTTACGACTCCCTTCACCTTTCATCATCAGGTCATGTTTTGTCTTATGAGCTGACGGCTGGTCAATATCTTCCTCAATGTCGCTCTCATCACTAGAATCTATATCTGCCCTAGGAGGATTTGGGAACAGGTCAAGGTCATAAAATCCCACCCAAATTCTGAATATATAGAATCATTACTGAATATTCACAATTATTAATTCAATATTAATCCAAATGATAATACGATTATATGCTGCATAACATCTCCGTCAACAGCAAATCACATATTCAAAGGAAGTTCTGTAAGATTATAATACTGTACTTTGTACTGTGCCTTTTTACACAAATAACCATTGTGTTTCAACAGCATACAGTATTCAGCACAGTAACATGCTGTACAGTTTTGCCTAGGAGCAATGAGCTAGACCACATAGCCTAGGTGCATCACAGGCAATACCATCAAGGTTTGCGTAACTACATGCTATGCTATTCACACAATGACCAAATCATCTAAGGACACATTCTCAGAACATATCCCCATCATTAAGTTGCACATGACTAGAATACTATGCAGCATTTTGTAAAATGTAACATTAACTTCCAGTTGATAAATATATCATAGTATTATCACTGAAAGGACTTTGATATTCTAGCCATTTGAAAGATTTATGTGACAAAAGTGACAAAGTCTTAAGAAAATTTAAATGTTTTTTCAATTAAACATTTAAGTCGTAGAAATATATTTAACTCAAATTATATATGTAAACTTATAATCTGTCTCAAAATGACTCACTCTTTTGACTGCTCGAGTTTTTTAGCAGCTTCTTTCTTTAGTTTTTCTTTTTCCAAGTATTCCTCAAGTTCTTTTCCTTCAAGCTTCACACGCTTCCTCAACTAAAGAAAAACGACAGACAAAAGAAAATATCAATATTAAGGGATTTAGGCAATGGAATATGAGATATGTCATATCATTAAATTGATTCACCATCTTAAATTAAATTTACCTGAAATTAATGAAGTTTTCATTGCATACAGTTACAGACCCTATTTAGATTAGTACTAAAATTGAGTTGTCACATCTTTAGGATGGGTTTAATTTAAATCAAACTGGTTAAAAATCACAGTCAATGAGGAAAGGAAAATACAGTTATGTATTTTTGTAGTAGATAAGGTCTATAAATGCAGGCTGATGTAGGATGACTGGAACCCAGGAATTTCAGGTTGCTATAAGCTAGGCTGTGCCATGGCACTCTAGGCTGGGCAACAGAGTGAAAAACTATGTCTCAAAAATAAAAACAAAAAAACTTACTGATGTATCTTGCATTCTGAATGGACCTTTCATGCATACGTTATTTTGCATCATGCACTGGCAATTTGGAAAATACTGATTTACCAAGTTATACAAATCTTACAGATAATATTTTAAAAACATCTGTAAAATCATCACTACTCTCATCAGAAGTCTTTTTTCAGTTTAGCTGTCAATCTCAGTGATGGGGTATGAGGTTTTCAAAATTCTAGTTTCCACATGAAAGTTGGAATTTCATCAGATTTAACAACACACGTTGTCAGTTGTTCCCTTTAGATCAACAGGCTCAATTTATTAATTTATTAAAAAAAAAAAAAAAAGGCCGGGCACTGTGGTTCATGCCTGTAATCCCAGAACTCTGGGAGGCCAAGATGGGCAAATCGCCTGAGCTCACAGGTTCAAGACCAGGCTAAGGTAGAGCGAGACCTTGTCTCTAAAAATAGCCAGGTGTTGTGGCGGGCGTCTGTAGTCCCAGTTACTTGGGAGGCTAACGTAAAAGAATTGCTTGAGCACAAGATTCTGAGGTTGCCGTGAGCTTTAAGGCCATAGCACTCTACCAAAGGCAGAGTAAGTGAGACTCTGTCTCAAAAAAAGGAAAGTTTTTTTCAAAATAAATACCTACCAAACACCAAAGTCTGAATAATCATGTTATTATTTCAAGTAAAATGGTGTTCTAAGAAAAAAGGTGGCTAGTTTACAAACAAATGCACAAGTATTTTTCTTAGAGTCCACTATTATACTTTAGTATCCAACACAAATACTTTATGCATACTTCCCACCTTGCCAATAAATTATTTTTTTAAATATTTTACTAAAAGAATTTAGTAATATTAACTTTTACTGCTTCATCAAGAACATTCTTTTTATTTATTTATTTTTTTGAGACAGAGTTTCACTATTTCCCAGGCTAGAGTGCCATGGCATAAATCTAGCTCATAGCCACCAAACTCCTACATTTAAGCCGTCTTCTTGCCTCAGTCTCCCAAGTACCTAGGGGTATAGGTGCCCACCACCATACCTGGCTAATTTTTCTACTTTTATTTTTTTATTTATTTTTATTTATTTTTATGACATATACTACATTAATTTTTTTGTTTATTCATTTTTTTTATTGTTAAATCATAGCTGTGTACATTTTTCTACTTTTAGTAGAAATGAGGTCTCACTCTTACTCAGGCTAGTTTTAATCTCCTGGGCTCAACCAATCCTCTTGCCTTGGCCTACCAGAGTGCTAGGATTATAGGTATAGGCCACTGTACCTGGCACACTTTTAATATGTTTTTATTAATTCTATAAATGGCTTATCCATCCTAACGGAATTTCTAGTAATTAAAATTTTCAAATTCAGCATTTCATATCTGATGAAACTGTTTCAAGTATTTCTAAGCTATTAAATAATCCGAAAGACAATATTTTAGGTTGATATGCTTACTCTGCAACTTTACTCAACAATTCTGTATTTATAGAAAATATATATCAAATTTTAGTTACTAATGTAATGCTTTTCTTCAGTAGAGTTAGAAGACAAAGATGCCCTTACCACTTGCTTTTAATAAACTAAACATTGCTTAAAATGGCTGCTACGAAGACAAAATGAAAAGCTGTCATCTAAAACTTTGCGTAAGTCTGGCAGTTAGTAACCATCCCATTCAATTATCAATTGCTATAAACTTTAATGATATGAGGTCTGGAAAATTAATAAATTTAATGGACCAGTTACTAGCAAACAGTCTCTTGGAGTATTAGTCATTTAAGTAATTGTCTCGCTTCTGTAATGGGAGATAAAGCAGCAAATGTGGTGCAGGAACAGGTTAGTATATTTAGTGGTGGAAAGATAAAGGAATTGCTGTCTTACTTCTATTCTCCATTAAGTTTGAGACAAGGTCATGTGCTATGGATGAGAGCTGAGAGTTGTAGGATTTCTTAGGAAAAGGAATGTATAAAATTGCCGTAAGAGAGTGAGAAAGGGATCACCCTACAGAATTTTGAGTGTTAGTATAGGATGCCCTTTTGAGATTTGAAGTCATAAAGGTGAAGGGAAACCTGTCCACATAGTAGTGTCTAACTCTAGTAACATGAAGTTGCTTAAGCACAGGTACAGATTAAGCAAATGGTTTAACTAGGGTAAAGGCTTTTCTAGGTAAGTAAAATAGAAAGGTAAAAGAGTTAAAGGTATTTGCAAAATTATGATTACTAATAAACCACTGACTCTAAATTAGAAGGTGAGCTTCATGACTGAAAGTCTCAACATGCCCAAAGAGTTCTGACATGCAAGCAATAGAGTAAGATCGGAGTGGGATGTTTGAAGCACAGATCTAGAGATGATTCGGCCATATCATGATAAAGTTATGGTATGACCATGGGAGTGGAAAGCATGATAGTGAGAATGGATGGCTAAGGAAGAGTAGAAAAAAAATATAATTACAAAATACATGTCAAGGAACTAAGAGAATAAAGGAACTGGACAGATCATACATCTGCATGTTAAAGTCATTAAGAATGTAATCTTAAGTACAAGTGGACAGGAAGACTATGAATCAAGGTTTAACATCACCAATGAATGACAAAGAATGATCAGGAGATCAGTAAATGTCAGAAAGAAGGAGGGGTCAGCATATCATCAGGTGTGATGGGATGAACTGCAAAGGGAACAGAAATAGCTTGAAAGTTGCAATACAACAAGAAAGACACCCAACTCAAAGTACATGAAATAAGAAAAGAAAAAAAAGAGCACCTACTTGAGAGAGCTCTAGGGAAAAGAATATCGTCAGGAAACATCCAGATGTAACTTAGGGAAAAGACAGGAAAACATCTTTTCAGAGAGCCTGGAAAAAACAGTATGTATGTTACCCTCAGGGTATGATTCCATAGGGTTTCATGGAAGAGTTCAAGAATGAGAATTAAGGTACATGTTAATGACCTTGGCAGTGACTGAGCTCATGGACCCTCATCACATCATCAGACTGCAAAGAGTGCACATAATCAGTCTGAAGGCCCGATTTGGCGTGTGGGACATAGTGTGCTGACCCCTGCCCTGGCATGTTTGAGTAGCAACGAGTATGGAATAAATGGCCTCAGCAGAATGCTCCAGATGTTCGAGATCGCTGATCCTGCCCTCTCCCTGGCTTAGTCATTCTCTGAACTGTAGCCTCCGAGAAGGAAGAAACTAGCTCTGCAGGGACCCTCCTGGACCTCTGGAAGAGCTGCGCCTACCTGGACTCCGGTAAGAACTGCACCGGGCCTCACTACCCAGCCCACCGGGCCTCCCCACACCCTGACCAGGAACTTTGGGAGCCAGCAACCCCACGTCCTCCATCCTGTACCCTCCTGCCTCCACACCCACTCACTCATCTGGCCAGGGACTCTGGTAGCTGCGTGCCCTCCAGAGCCCTCCCTGCCTTTGCAGAGCCCTTCTCCTGGCCGGAGACTGCTGGAGCCTTGGGTCCTCTGTGCCAAAATCACTAGGCACCAGGCACTCCCAGAACCATGTGCAGCAGACCCTGCCCTGAAGCTGGATCCGGGGGTGTCACACTCCGGAGATGCTCCCACAACCAGAACTCCCTGGCTGGGGCAGCCCGAGAAGAGCTACACAGGCTCACTCCCAACAAAGATCCAGCAACAACAGAGTGATTCCGTCTGGGGTCTAATCTTGGAGAGACACCTCCCCAACTCTGAGGACAGCCAGAGGCAATGGTGAAAAAAAAATCATGAGACGAAATCAAAGGAAAAACTCTGGCAATATGAATAATCAGAGTAGATCAACTCCACCAAGGATCAATGGGGCAGACACAGCACAAGATCCCATCCACAAACAAATAGCTGAGATGTCAGAAATCTAATTCAGAATCTAGATAGCAAATAAGATCGAATTAGAATTCCAAGCAGTAACCCAAAAGATGTTTCAAGAATTCAATGAATTCAAAGACCAAATGACCAAAGATTTTGACACACTGAGATAAGAAGTTGCACCCCTCAAAGATCTGAGAAACATAGTAGAATCCCTCAGTAACAGAATGGAGCAAGCAGAAGAAAGGATTTCTGACACTGAAGGCAAAGCTTTTGAACGCTCCCAAACTCTCAAAGAGGAAGAGAAAAGGAGGACAAAAACAGATAACTCTCTCAGAGGGCTCTGGGATTAATTCAAAGAAAACCAATATTCGTCTTATAGGGATCCCGGAAAGTGATAAAGTGGCTTCACAAGGCACAGAGTCCCTTCTCCATGAGATTATGAAACAGAACTTTCCAGACATGCCAAGAGATTCTGAATTTCAGACAGATGACAGTTTCAGAACTCTAGCACAACTCAACCTGAATAAGATATCCCCCAGACACATCATGATCAATTTCACTAAAGTTAATATGAAGGAGAAAATTCTGAAAGCAGCCAGACGAAAGAAAACCATTACCTACAAGGGGAAGAATATTAAAATAACTGAATATCTCTCTGCTTAAACCTTTCAAGCTAGAAGAGGATGGTCATCAACTTTTAATCTCCTAAAACAAAATATTAATAACTTTCAACCCAGGATCCTGTACCCAGCTAAACTGAGTTTCATTTATGATGGAGAAATTAAATACTTTAGAGACATTCACATATTGAAGAAATTTGCACAACTAAACCACCTCTCCAGGATATTCTCAGACCTATTCTCCACAAAGACCAGCATAATCCTCCACAACCACAAAAGTAAACCCACCCAGAAACTTTTGATCAAATTCCAACTTCCATAGTTGCAAAAGAACTAAAAATGTCCACCAGACTCTCAAAAGGCTTATCAATATTCTCTATTAATGTGAATGATTTAAATTGTCCTCTAAAGAGGCACAGGTTGGCTGATTGGATACAAAAACTCAAGCCAGATATCTGCTGCATACAAGAATCACATCTTACATTAAAAGACAAATTTAGACTCAAGGTGAAGGGATGGTCATCTATAATCCAGGCAAAAGGAAAGCAGAAAAAAGCAGGCATTACAAACCTATTCGCAGACGCAAAAGGCTTTAAACCAACTGAAACAAGGAAGGATAAAGATGGACACTTCATATTTTTTAAAGGTAATATTCAATATCATCAGATTTCAATTATTAATATTTATGCACCCAACCACAATGCACCTCAATTTATAAGAGAAACTCTAACAGATTAGCAACTTGATTTCCTCCAGTTCCATAGTAGTTGGAGATTTTAACACCTCTTTAGCAGTGCTGGATAGATCCTCCAAAAAGAAGCTAAGCAAAGAAATTTTAGATTTAAACTCAATAATTCAGCATCTGGACTTAACAGACATCTACATAACATTTCATCCCAACAAAACTGAATACACATTCTTCTCATCAGCCCACGGAACATATTCCAAAAATCGACCACATCCTAGGCCACAAATCTAACCTCAGCAAATTTAAAAAAATAGAAATTATTCCTTGCATCTTCTTAGACCATCATTGAATAAAAGTTGAACTCAATAACAACAGGAACCTGCATACCCATACAACCTTATGCTGAAAGATAGATGGGTTATAGATAAGATTAAGAAAGAAATCACCAAATTTTTGGAATAAAACAACAATCAAGACACAAATTACCAGAACCTCTGGGATACTGGAAAGGTAGTCCTAACACGGAAATTCATAGCACTGCAAGCCTTCGTCAAGAAAACAGAAACAGGGGAAGTTAAATACTTAATGGGACATCTCAAGCAACTGGAGAAGAAAGAACATTCCAACCCCAAACCCAGCAGAAGAAAAGAAATAACCAAAATCAGAGCAGAATTAAATGAAATTGAAAACAAAAAAAATTATACAATAGATAAGTAACTCCAAAAGTTGGTTTTTTGAAAAGATCAATAAAATAGATAAACCCTTGGCCAACCTAACCAGGAAAAAAAGAGTAAAATCTCTAATTTCATCAATCAGAAATGATAAAGATGAAATAACAGACCCCTCAGAAATTCAAAAAATCCTTAACAAATATTACAAGAAATGTTACTCTCAGAAATATGAAAATCTGAAAGAAATCGACCAATACTTGGAAGTACGCCACCTACTAAGACTTAGCCAGAATGAAGTGGAAATTTTAAACAGACCTAAATCAAGTTCTGAAATAGCATCAACTATACAAAATCTCCCTAAAAAGAAAAGCCCAGGACCAGATGGTTTTACGTGAGAATTCTACCAAAGCGTTAAAAAAGAACTAGTACCTACATTATTAAACCTCTTCCTAAATATAGAAAAAGATGGAATACTATCCAACACATTCTACGAAGCAAACATCACCTTGATCCCTAAGAAAATTATAGACCAACATCACTAATGAATATTGATGCAAAAATACTCAATAAGATCCTAACAAACAGAATCAAACAACACATCAAAACAATTGTACACCATAACCAAGTGGGTTTTATCCCAGGCTCTCAAGGCTGGTTCAATATACGTAAATCTATAAATGTAATTCAGCACATAAACAAACTAAAAAATAAAGACCATATGATTCTCTCAATTGATGCAGAAAAAGCTTTTGATAATATCCAGCATCCCTTCATG
>CAUYPK010152125.1:0-38004 GCA_963574355.1 Loris lydekkerianus
CGGTGTATGTCTTCCATAAATTCAAAAGTAATTCCACGAAAAGAAATGGGAACAAGAAAAAGTATCCAATGTACTCAGCCCTACTATGAAGCTAAATTATAGCTTTCACATGAAGACTATAACCCAACTATAGCACAAGACTATGGGGAAAGGGCCAAGGAAGGGGAAGGGGGGGGAGGTTAGAGTGGAGGGAGGGTAACGTGGGGGGGGGGGCGGCACACCTAAGGTGCATCTTAGAATGGGTACAGGCTTAACTTACTAAAGGCAGAATACAAATGTCTACATACAATAACTAAGAAAATGCCATGAAGGCTACGTTGAACAGTTTGATGAGAATATTTCAGATTGTATACGAAACCAGCACATTGTACCCCTTGATTGCACTAATGTACACAGCTATGATTTATCAATAAAAAAAAGTAATAATAAAAATAAAAAAAGAAATGGGGACAGCGTAAAACTCCTAGACAGCTTCCCTTGTACCCCCTTTCCAGATCCACTCTGACTCATCTGCACCTGGTGTCTTGAGAGAATGTTCTACGCGGATTGCACAACGGCCACTTCCGCCCTCTGAAGGGGTTTTGCAAAGGGAAGCATCAGAGGAGAACAGAGGGAGGAAGGGAAACCAGGAGGTTGAGGCCGACCTGAGAGGTTGGGCTGTTTGTTCCCAGCTGTCTCCCTGGACCAGCTGCTTCGCCCAGTGAAGGCTGTCGGGAAGCCCTCTCTTCTCAGCCTCCTCTGTCTCCAGATTCTAAAAGCGCTCTTTCTTTTCATCTCTTTAAGTTTAGGGGTTGAAACCAGGCCCCCTTTTACTACTTTTACAGTTTCTCTTCACCCCATCCACTGCTAACAGTCCCTTCACTGAAGTCCCATCAAATGACGTTAATTTGATTTTTGTCCGCCGTTACTTGTGTGCTGGTACAAACTTCACAGTAGAGAGAAAATATAATAATAAAAAGCCACAAAAAATAGGCAAGAAGAGAAAGAAAAAGAAAACATAGGCTAAGTTTAGATAAAGAGAATTAAAAAATTCTAAGGCTACAAGAAATTTAAAAAAATTATAATAAATACAAGAAATTTAAATCCAAATATAAATGAAAAGTCTAATTAAAGAGAAAGACTATTATAATAAATATACCATAAAATAGAATAGTTGTATGTGAAAAGATAGAAAAATATGACATGTCTTATTTAGTTATGAAAAAGGATCTGTATTCTTTCACAAGATTTAAGGCAAAAAAACAAAGCCTTCTTTGTTGTCATGAAGGTTATTTCATAATAACATGTTAAAAGGCATTTTTTACTTACATAATTAAATTATTATAAATTACTTTAAAATATGTCAAATAACAGGAATAACTTCATGTAAAACAGACAAATCAATCCCTCAGTGATCAACAACAATCATCAAATGATCAAATATGACACTCTGTATAAATACGATACATGATTGCTGATTTGTCTTGCTTTTTAAATTAATTTTAAAAAGGTAGTGCTAGTGAAAAACAGATCATAACATGCAAGCAAGAAAATGTGAGACTGTAGCTAAATTTCTACTTAGAGGAAAATACATCTTCTTACATATGTATGTGGGCAAAGGAGAATTGCCAAGGATCAGTGAGTTAAACATAAATAGGATGAATTTGGAAAGCCTCCGGCATTGGTGAGGAGACAGAGAACTGGGATCCTCACGCACTGCTGAAAGAAATGCAGGATGGTGCAGTGATTTCGGAAAACAGTTTGGCAGCTCCTTAAATGGTTAAAGATAGCATTATCCTGTGATCCAGCAATTCCACTTCTAGGTATTTTCCCAAGAAATATGAAACCCTATGTCCATAGCAAGACTTGTACATGAAGGTTCATAGCAACTTTCTTTGTAATAGCTGAAAAACAGAAACAATTCAACTGCCCATCAACGGCTGAATGGATAAAGAAAATGGGCATGCTTTTACAATGGAATATTATTTAGAAGTGAAAGAAATAAAGTGCTAACACATGCCACAACACACACGAACCTTGTAAACATTTGGTTAAGTGACACAAGCCAGTCACACAGGATCATATATTGTACAAGTCCATTTACGTACAGTATATGGATTAGGTGAATCCGTAGAGACAGAAAGGAGATTAATGATTGCCTAGGTGTGGGGGGAGGGGAATAAGGGACAACAGAATGTGGCACAGTATTTCTTTGGGGGGTAATTCAAATGTTCTAAAATCAGTGTGTTGATAGATGCTCAACTCTCAATATCTTACAAGCTGCTGAGTTGAGCATTATAAATGGATAAATTGTATGATGTGTGAATTGCATGTCACTAAAGGTGTTAAAAGAAAGAATTTAAAGAATAGCAAAACAAATCCAAAGAGTGGAAGGGAGGAAATGATAAATATATACGCAGCAATTAAGGAGGTTGAAAGCAAGAATATCCTAGCAATCCTTCTTAACCTGAACTCTGCAAGATAAATGAGCTTTAATGACTTTGGAAAATGTCAACAAACTTTTATTGTGAAGCAACAGATAGTAAATAGTTTAAGTTTTCAGGCCATAAGGCCTCTGTCCTCTGATATAACTATGGGACGCTCCCTTTGCAGTGTGAAACAGCATGGAAACTGCATAGGGAATAAGTAAATGAACGAGCTTGGCTGTGTTCCTGGAATCTTTTTTTCCCCTATTTTTATCCTAATTTTATAATTTCCTATATTTTAAACAGTGTCTCCACCAAACAAAACACAGCCCAGTTTTCAACCTCTGATTTTTGCTTGATTTTGTAGTAGCAAGCCCTGCATTTGAGTGTAGATCTTAGGTTTCCAATAAATCTTTATTTACAAATAGGAAGATGAGCCAGATTTCTAAGCCGGGGGCCTTAGTCTGCTGACTCCGTCCTAAGGTAATCACTGTATGTAAACGTTTTCCCTGTGTTTCTATAGTGTACCAGCTGTGTACCATCCGTGGGGTGGGTGACCTCTGAAAAGAATCACTCAAATCATTTTCTATAGGAGTTAATTCTCTTGTGGAACTTTGGTTGACAATGGTTGTGTCAATAATCTTTGTTATTTGAACGAAAACAATAAAGCTGAAAATCTTCTCACAGGCTGATAAAAAGTTAAAGGAAGAAAGTACAAATTATTAAAGTTGCAAAGCAAAAGGGAACATCACTATAGATCTTGTAAATACTGACGTTAATAATATGATATTATGAATGACTTTATGTCAATGCATTTAAAATATTTCATTTTAATATCAGTGTGTATGCCTCCTTGTGTGGGAGCAGGGGACTTTCCAAAACTGTGAATGAAAACTTACAAACCTAAAGATTTATATCATTAAACAAATTAAATTGGTTTAAAATTATCCCCAAAAGAAAAGTTTAGGCTCAATTGGCTCCACATTCAAGTAAGACATAAATCGAGTGGAAACTTCTAGAGAACAGAAAAAAAAGGACAGTTCCTTGAATAACTTTACCACGCTAGCATAACATTGATACACAATCTGATAAGAGTGTTAGAGGAAAGGTAAGTTACTGGCAAATCTTACTCATGAATTGAGGTTAAAAAAAAAATTGTTAAAAAGTTATCAAGCTGAATTTCATATCAAAGAAATTTTAAAATATGCTAATTATGATCACATTGGGTTTAGTGTAAGAATGCAAGGTGTTTTAAAAGATAGGAAGTCAATAATTTAATTCACCATAGTGATAAATAATGAAGAAATATTATGTGATCATCATCTTGAGGCAGAAAAAGTATTAGCTAAAGGTTAATATCTATTCAGAACTTAAAAAAAAAATTCCAGCGAATTAAGTGTAGAAGAGAAATTCCTTAATATGGAAGGGGATATTATTTATAAATGAAAACAAATAACACTAAAAACCACAATAAATGTCAAACTCTATGTTAAAACATTGCTAACCTTTCTTTTAAGATTGAAAATATAAGAAAATATTCACCAACTCTACTTAACAATTTATTAGAAACTCTATCTAGAATCTGATGAAATAATATAAGAATTATAAAGAAGGAAAAATGACTATTGTTCCTCATAGAAGAAATGATTAGGTTCATTGAAAATCTAAAACAGACTATAGATAAATTATTACACTTATTCAGAATGTTCTTGAATCAATATAAAAATATTAATAAATATACTTGTGAGACGGGTATTTCCATGTACCACAAATAAATAATAAAAATTAAAATTTAAGAACAATATTTGAAATAGCATAAAATATGGAATAATTAGGAACAAATATAACCAGCAAAACATAGGACTTTACAGAGAATTAGATGATATTTTATTGAGAAATACTAGGAAAATATAAATGAATGGCTATCTGATTTATAGAAGAGGTTTTACTGCAGAACAGTAGGGAAAAGTACTTTAATTTTAGTATATGTATTAGAGTGGCATACCCAGATGGGAAAAAAAAATTAAACCCATTTACACTTCTTATACACTATATACAAATTCACTTCTGGTAGATTAAAGTTTTTGATGTGACATAAAAAAAAAACAAACCCTAATTCTTTAGATCATATGTCTTCAATAGCTTGGTGGTATTCAAGTCTATCTTAAATGTAATATGAAAAGAATAAACCATAAAAAATTAATAAATTGAAATAAATTAAAGTTAAGAATTTCTGTTCGTCAAAAGACTCCAAAAGAGAAGGGGTATTCTAGCCACAAAGTAGAACATGTCAGAACAATGAGTATCTAGAAATACAAATATCGTCCACAAATCATTAAGAAACCTATCACCCATCGGAAACCAGGCAAACAGCCCCCACAATAAACCACAAATAAGCAAACAAAAACCATCAAGAAGTATTTGCATGTATAAAAGAAATACCAAATAAGTATTAAACATGAAAAATTGCTCATCCTCTTTGCTTCTCTAGGAAATGTTTACTAAAAATACAATATGGCCCACCCACTATTGAAAGTCTTAAGAACAGTCAATGTTGATGGAGACATTTGAATGCTCAAATGTTGATGACAGCAGTGTACATAAGTCAGTGGAAAAAGTTTTTCTTTTCAAAACATTTTGCCTTTACTAATAAGGGTGTAAACTGTGCATACATTTTGCTCCAGTATTTCTAGCTCTCGGAAACACTCTGAGAGAAACTTTTGTTGATATTGACTAAGATCCATTAGCATTAAGGTTCATAGTGGAATTTTGTTTTTTTAGATCAGCCCTAAACAAGATACAGTCCACACAGATTGTGGGCTATGCCTAACATTAAACTCTACACAATAATGAAAATGATTGTCCTTCAGCCACACAAAATGAACTGAGTAAAAGTTACACAATAAATGCTGAGTGAGCCAAGCAGTTTACAAAAGCATGAGCATGATATAATTCTATCTATGGTGAAGTTTAAAGCTAGAGAAAAGGGCTAAGCCATACTGCTTAGCACGCCTATGTAAGTGGTAAATCTCTAGAAATGTATAAGCAAGGGGTCCCCATAAAGTAGGGACGTGATTATGAATGAGAGGAAGGGCTGTTTTCAGAAGAGAGACGTGATGGAGGTTTAGACAGTGTTTGTGCCTTGACTGGAGAGGTGGTTATATGGATTTTTCTGTTTTTCAGTTACTTATTATGCTTTGCACTTAGGGTCTTCGTGATTTTTCTGTAAAAAGATACATTTAACATAACAATAACAAAAATCAGGCTGGAGGGGCACCTAACAGGAACCATGGGTGGTCATTTTATAACAATGCCGAGCCAGTGACCTGAGGGCCAGTGCCAGGAATCTGAGGGTGACAGAGGGGAAGAGTGAGTCATGCGTTCCCCTCTACAATGTGGTCAGGATGCTGGAACAATCTTTAGACTGCAACTTCTGAATTTCTGGGGAAGTGAGCAGGAAAGGCCTTTTGGTTAAAGTCACTCTTGCTTGGCCTTTCTATTACTAATAAAGTCTTAATCGTTGCTGTGTGTGTGTTTTTGAGTGGCATCTTTATTTTAATGAGCATGGCTGAAAGCTAGCAAAAAGCAGGACAGTAAGCTGTTGACTACTATGGCCCAGGCTCAGATACTCCCAGTTAGGAGGAAACTGTCACTCGCAGCGAGGCCAAATTCAAATATCCAAATGGCTTCTTCAGTTAAGAGCCAGACAGCCCTTCACACACAGCCCCACCACAGTTACAGCCTGACTGTCCTCTCTTTCCAAAGCCCTCTGCCGACAGACCCTCAAGGGGAGGTTGCCTGTTCATTCATCTCTTCATTCACTTGATGCCTATTTACCCAACGCATAGTAACTTCTAGATATTGTTCCCGATGTGGCTAGTAAAAAAATTGCAAACTCTGGAATTGTCTCTACCCTTAGCTAAGGAGACATTTTTAAAAGCACAGTATGTAAGGCAGCACCTGTGGCTCAAAGAAGTAGGGTACTGGCCCCATATACCGAAGGTGGTGGGTTCATACTTGGCTCCAGCCAAAAACTGCAAAAAAAAAAAAAAAAAAAAAAGCATAATATGTATATGCCATTACAAATATGATAAATGTCAAGAAAAATGGCCCCGTGAAAAGGTAATGTGTTAATAATGCTTAATATGTTCCCTGTGCACGTATCAGCTCTCTCATCAGCAGATACTATCATTATTCCCATTTAACACAGGAAGCAAATGGAAAGCTATTGAAGCCAAGTAAGCGCCTTATAGGAGGTTAAAACAGCTAGAACACGTAGGAGCAGGAATTGAAACACAAGGCAGTGAGCTTTGAGAGAGCCTCACTGCTCCACAGAACTGTGCCACGGAGGTTGGGGACTTAGGGAATTTCCTTCCTTCCTAGCACTTAGCACACAGCACACACACACACACACACACATATATATATACACACATAGAGGGAGAGAGATATACAAATACACACACACACACACACACACACACAGAGATATATACAGGATGGCCATAAAGCTTGTGTAATTTAAAATAGTCGTCTATTTTAAACCATGCACAACCTTTATGGCCACCCTGTATACATCCACCAACTGGTAAGAGTCAGGGCTTAAAGCCACATTTCATGCTTCTCCAAGGAAAAATTCATGACAGAGTATGTTAGTTCTAAAAACAACATAAGGATTATCAGTCTCTCTGCTATTACCCCTGTGACAGTATTTCGAGACATCCCTCAGGTGCTAACCTGGAATACCTGTAATTTGTCTCTGCACCATCCAGGACCTGCTCGGGCCAGGCAACAGCACCATGCACGCTCAGAAGACACTCAAACACCTGGAGGCCAGGGGCATGTCTGAGTCCCTCACCTGTGAGGAGGTACCGTAGGAGAACCTGCTTTTTTGGATAAACTACTTTTATCAGCAAATCCAATCACATCATTTTATAGTTTTACCGCATCCTCATTCAGGCTCCAGAATGAATTAAGCCCCAGAATCCTTGCCATTAATCAGGGTTTCAAACCAATTGGAGGGGGTAGTTGGGTGCTCCCTGCCCTTCACTTTGTAAGTCAGTCAGTCTGGGGTGGGACCCAGGAATCCGCAGTTTATTCAGCTTCCCGGGTGATCTGACGCTTCTGGGTTGTACTTTGAGTCCCAGCTGCCCAGTAGAGCATTGCACGGGATGAGTTAACTTCTCTCCTGAGCATTTGCTACTACATTGATGTATAATGCCTGGGAAAACTGAGAAAATAGTCATGAAATTCATTTCCTGTGTGCTGTGGTTGGGGTGAGACATCTAGCCCCGAAGGCTTGCATGGTCAACACGGACTCACGTCTGTTTTCCAGATTTAGGTGTCCAACTATCCATTCAATGTGGCCATTTGGTTTCTAATCAACATCTCAAAAATATGCGTGCAGCTGAACTTCCTCGTGTCTGTAAAAAGGCTTTTCGTACAATCTCCAGTGTCCCAGTACATCCCATAGTTTTGGTTCCCAGTGGCTTAGGCCCAAACCTTGAAGTTAAACTTGATTTTGTTCTTTCTTTCAAAGTCTATGTTAAATCAATGAGCACATCTTGTCAAATACACTGAATCTGACCACTTCTCTTAATTGGTCTCTCTGCTTCCACCCTGTAGTCTACTGTTGAAAACCTCCCGTGGCTTTCTTTCCACCTCACTGTGAAGAAAATATGGAGTCCTGACCATGACTCACAGAGCCCATCCCAGGCTTGTCTCTACCAGCCTTCTGGCTCCTTATTGTCCCTGGACTCACAGCGATGGTCCTCCTAGGGAGTCTTTGCACTTCCCGGCATGTATTTCCTCTGGATTTCATCCTCACTCACTCCGTCTGCGTATCCCACCACAGCCTTCACACCCACCACAGCCTTCACATTGCTGTTCCAGTGACTTATCCTGACCAGCCTGTACAAAACAGCAAAGACCTTGCCAACCTCCTCCTTGGCCCCAATCCCACTTATTCCCTTTCACTCTGCCTAATTACTTTGCCTCTGTGCTGTCACCATTCAGACATATTTACTTCTAAAATAATGTTTTCATGGGAGCAGAGATTTTTTTTTTTCCTTGTGGTTTTATCTTTAGCACCTAGAACTGTTCCTGGCATGCAGGAAGTTCTCTAATCGTTTTTAAACATATTATTTTTAAATATTGGAAGGCCAAGGTTCAGGGAAGAGAAGGCACTAGCGTTGGACACGACCAGAATGGGGGTGGCGGGAAGGCCACCTTCGTAAATTCCCAGGCTGGCATTTTTCCTATTAAGCCCACACCAGGTTTGGGTCTCCTCTGCCTTGAAGAAATAAGTATGACCTCTGTTTGAACTGAAAGAACTTGGGCCTAAAATAACCGTGGGTCATGGCCTTCTCTGGACCTTCCTTCCTGCAAAGCCTGGGGTTGTTGCCATAGCTGTTCCCCAGAGGACGGCAGCAATGTGGCGCTCGCTGGAGGGTCCTTGGGAAGACAGGAGCCTGCATTCCTAAGGATGTGAGAGGAGCCCAATCCCAGGGCCTATCCCATGTGACTGGAGGAAGTGGCCTCACTGATATTTCAAGAAGGAATGGGTCATGGGACCATGTCACTGCTTGAATTTGGCTTCTGCTGACTACGGGGACATTGCTGGCAAGAAGCTTCAGTTGCGTGATTCCCTGTCAGCCCAGGGCCAGAATCCTGCCAAGATCCCATCTCCTGTTCTGGTGCTGCTTGTCACCTCATCATTTGCTCACTCATTTTGCAACTTTTTTTTTTGTGGTTACTCTCTCCTCAACCCCCTGCTACATGAGCACTCCTAACAAACTGTGAGCAATATTGACACAACACCTGACCTCAAAGCTTTTTTATTTACTTTTTATGGCCCTGGGTAGAGTGCCATGGCATCAGAGCTCACAACAACCTCAAACTCTTAAGCTTGAGCAATCCCCTTGCCTCAGCCTCCTGCATAGCTGGAACTACCAGTGCTACTATGCCCAGTGAGTTTTTCTATTTTTAATAGAGATGGGGTCTCTTGAACAGGCTGGTCTTGAACCCCTGAGCTCAAGCAATCCATCTGCCTTGACCTCCCACAGTGCTAGGATTACAGGTGAGTTGCTGTACCTGGCCACCAACCTCAAAACTGTTAAAAGTCTGGTGCCTGTCACCAATAGGTGACACTTGGAAATTTCATTACAATGTAGAGTAGAAGCAAATCAGAAGTCAAGGGAAGGACAAGAGGTCCCAGAGTCTCTAATCTGATTCTCACATCAGGTAGGGGGAGTACTGTTGAATTTCCTTGGGACCCCACGCATTTCAGGAGACATACAGGCTGCTCCCTCTTCCTGGGCAACATCCTGGTCAGATGCTCTCATCTGATGGGAAGCTCAGTACAGAAAGGCCAGGCCACCAGCTGGTGAGCCCCCAGATGAATGACAGGAGTCCTCTGAGTTGCACTCATGCCCTGGCTTTCCTATTGACACTAAGAACTGTCTACATAAAGAAAGCAATGGATAAAAGCAGAAAAGTCAAGAGTATTAAAAAACACCAAAAGCTTCTACGACACACTTATTACAAAGAAAACACTGCTCCTCTTGTTTCACTCCTTCCATTCTTTTTCCAGGTGACAAATGGAGTCACATTCATCTTTGTTTCCCTACTACCAGGCAGAAAGGTTGTCAAAGGCTGCTGCTCAGTGCCTTTGGAACTGAATCGTTTCATTATTTTTTCACGTTGTGAACTCCTTGAGAATGTGCAGCAGTTTAGATCATTCATCTTCAAATCCCAAGCATTAGGCTGTGGCCTGACACACACATATCTCACAAACAAGAAGTCCATTTTGGCAGGTGGAACCCACTCATGGAATGCCAATTGTGCAGAAAATACATGTGAGAGACTGCACAAGTTGGACAAAATTCTCCCCTCTCCGTATCCCTGTCCCTTAAAAGATGAGTTCACAGCATCTCCCTTAAAGCAGTGGCACAATTTCCTACCCCAATAGTTGACCTGCCCTGCTAACTTTCTTTAATTAATGTAAATATAACAAAAACCCCTGTGACTTTTATGAAACTTTTAGTCGTGTGACATTACAGACGATTATGCTAAGAATATTCACTTACGTTACACCAAAGGACCTGCTGCTAAGATAGGAATTAGGGTCTAAAGCATGTGTTAAATTTGATAGATTGGAACTTTGTGCTGTGAAACATTCTGAGGCCGCATCAGTGATGTTGGCTGTGGATGAACAGAAGCCTGGGAAAAAAATGGTAGCATCACGCTGTTCAATTCCCATCAACATCCTGCTCTCTGATAGCACTGGATTTAAGCAACAAGGTAATAAAAACACAGAATACGTGGTTGCTGTGTATGAAGAATGAAGAAGTTCATGTTAAAGGACCCCTTCTTTGCAACTCTGTAAGAGGCAGCTGTGTGGGAACGTTGGAGAATTACAATGCTCCACTAAGTACTCAGTGAATACACGCCAGGTAATCTCCATTGTACTTGGAATTGCCCTAAATCATTTAAGCTGTGGCTTTCAAACCGAGGGACCGTGAACCACTGAGGGTACTCAAACAGCTTCCAAGGATGTGAGGACAAAGAGTGCTTCCATTAGTCAATATGTACTGCTCCATCACATTTGTACACACGCTTTCCTGAAACTGACCTGCCTAAGAGGAAGTCCGGGGCCTGCCCTGTCCTCCCCCCACCATCTTCTCCCAGTTGTCTTTTTTCTGCAATTAAAATACATCCATTCTGAATCTTTTTATAGTGCATTGTCCCAAAGTGTAAAAATATTTCAGACTTAAAGCAAAAGGATAAGTAGAAAATGCATCTCTCCAAACAGAGCATCATTTTAAGCAAAGAAAAGTGAGCATCCAAAGTCTTTCTGAACCTAGGTAAAAAAATTACATCTGGATCTGGCGAGTTCTGCCCTCTCTTTCTTCTCTTTCTCTCTCTCTTTCTCTGTGTATCTTTCTCTGCCTCCTTCTTTTGTTAGAATAGGAATCCAGAAGTATGTCTCCACAGTAATGAGTAGTCACTATTTATCTGAATTTTTATTATGAGTCAAATTTCTTTTATGGTGGCTATTTTCCCAAGGTTTCTATTAAAATATGTTTTTATTTTCACCATCTGTATTAACATAACTATGCATTTAAACAACGTGTAATACCATAAAGTGTAATAGTTATAACTATTTGTAGTTATGAAGAATATTTTAGATTCCAGTTTAAAAATGTGTAAGAATATATGGAGTAGCCAGATTCTAAATGCCCTCAGGTGACCCTGCCTCCTGGTAGTCACACTCTTGTCTGAATCAGAGCCGGCTGTGTGGCCAGGAGTATGACACAGGTGACAGTGTGGGACTTTGAGGCCAGGTCCTTAAAGGCATTGTGGCTTCCTCCTTGCTCTCCTGGGCCATTTGATAATATTTAAGACTAATAGATTTTCAGAGCTCTTACACCATGCAGGAAGTGTGCTATGTTGCTCCCAGGAGAGTTGTAGTAGGTAGAAGAGTGTAAGTCCAAATCACGCTCATGCTAAGCTTAAGGTAGAAAGAGACATGCTAGGAAAACCTACCTCTGTGTTTTCCAAGTAGAGAAAGAAAAGCCACCCAGAAAGGGAAGAAGGGAGAGCCATAGTCATTTGTCCCAATAGAAACCCACATGAAAGTGAGGAAAGCCCCGCCACAGGCCTTGCCAATTCTCATATCAGGGTTGGGCAAAGAGCAGACCCCAAAATATGCTGCCTCTGATGATTCTTTCTATGTCTCTTGGGATCTAACCATCAATATTTCAGTTATATATTACACACTGGATCTTCTAACATCTTATCATCATAGGCTTGGATTTCTTCATATCAATTGTGATCTTCTACATTTGTTGAAAAGAAGCCAGTTTTGCGGAGTGTAGGGAGAGAGAGGTCTTCTTCTGCAGACCTCCCTCCCCTCACTATCAATGGCATGCTCTGATGGGAGCCCTGCATTCAGATCAAGCCTTCTTTATGTCTTCCAAAACAAATTTTAGGTAGTGGAAGTTTAGACCTGGAGAATCAATTAATTGTTAACGAAAGAAACATTCACGCAAATTGCTCAGCAAATCATTAAGTTCCTTCATTGAACAACTTAGTTCAGGACAAATCATCAAAAAGGGCATTGGACTTAATGATATTTTTGCATTTTTACACCACAAGATGTATTTATATCTGTGTAAAACACAAAACAAGCTATCAAAGGAAATTTTCAGATTTCATTGCAATTTTCATTAACATTTCTCCTTACATTGGAATTGACGTCAGTGACATCCTCTACCATTATTAGGCCATCTTCATACTAGGTGTATTTTTAAATGTAATTGTATGAGTCAGGAAGTATCCCCTTTTATTTCATGGTTGTGGAATCATGATTTGGGGAGAAGGTGTGACGTAGTACAGGCTGTGCACTGCACAACCCCAGAGAATGCCCTTCACATCTGACTAAAGGGCACTGTGTCCAAAGTCAGAGAGATAGCTAATGGCAGGGAGAACATGCAAATCCATTTTGATCTCTAATCAATGCCCTATTTTTATTTTCAAAATCAGATGTCCTTCTGCTGCATTTTATTCCTTTTGCAATGCAGTTTTTACTGAAAAGGGAGGTGAGCATGGGAGTCAAAGAGAAACAATGGAACTTTTGAAAAACTGAAAAAGCTTCCTGAGCTTTTCCATAGAAGAAAGGAGAATTAATGAGAAAGTGGGTGTGAAGAGAGGGTTGCGTGGGGTGGCAAGGAGCTACATGTTTATTTGAGCTAGAATGGAGAATTTAACATTTAAAGGGTTGGGACAGAAGACAGCCAGTGTCAGTGGGGAGGAAGAATTTTACGGAGACAGCTGCAGAAGCAGTTGAAGCCATTTGAGATTCGGAATCTCTTTGTCTAGTGTTAGATTTTGCCTGGACATTTGTTTGTAGTCATCCCTGGTGAAAAAGGACCCCACACATGTGCAACAAAAAAATGAGAAGACTAAATACCACAGCCAGTGAGGTGACATTTGTGCCTGGCATTTAAAGGGGATAAGGAGGGGTGTCAGGTCCCTGGTACAGATGCCCTCGGCAGCCCCAATCGATTTGCTCTTTCTGCCCTGCCCCGAATGGCTTCCCTTGCAGGTCCACAGACGGCTGGGCAGCCTGCCTCTCAAAGGGAATTGGCGGAACTGCAATTAGGACAGTCTGGACTTATTGGTAACATATTTATGGAAAAAATACAGTATTATTCCTGCAGAACATGTGGCAGCCATTTATATGAATTGACACCCCTTGGCATTAGCAGGATTAAGCATGATGATTTTTCACTTGCAGGAGGACATTGGTAATTATAAAGGTTTCCTTGCTTTTTGTAAAGCATTTTCATATTTCTCTCCAACCAAACCCCACCCTCAAGTCTACTTACACATTCTGACTTTTATAGTAAACAGGATTAGCCTAAGCTAACCAAGGGTGGCTAGCATATGGTTTTAATGTACTGTGTCATAAAGAGAAAGGATTTAAGAGTAGCCTGAAGGTGATTCACAGCGAGAGGAGGGGACTGAAGTCAGGCTCAGACCTGGTGGCTGCACCCTCTCCCCACCTCTATCTTCTTCCTTCAACACCTTTCTTCCTTTTTTTTTTTTTTTTTTTCTTCTTCAAAGATTCACAGGAAAAACATTATGCTGTTAGTTTCTGGTACTTCAGGAACTGTGTATAAAAGAATATGAATCCACTATCCTAAATGAGGGGAGATTTATGTCCTGCCTGATTTGCTGAACCGTTATGATACCTCCAATAGACGTACATAGCAATAGCTTCCCCATATTGATGACTTGCTAGGTTTTAGGAATCCAGCCTCCACAGGAATCCATGCAACAGGCATTTCTATGCCTACTGAGTAGAAGACAAAACCAACACTTGCACTCCCAATCCCTACTCTATACCATAGGCCAAATATTGTGGAATAAAACTCATGGGAAAAGATCTGGAAAGTGACATTTTCAGGAAATCATATGAAGAAGTTCAATAATTTTTAAAGACTTGGTAGTGATTAGACAATTGCTAATCCACATAAGAGGAGAGGGCTGGGCAGAGACCAGACACCACCATGGTCATCCCTTGAGTTGACTGACACAGAATGAGTACAAAGTTGAGATCTTTGCATGTGTGATCTCAGAAGGGATCTTAGTACCACCCTGATTTTATGATGAACTTGAAACCTAGAGAAGTTAAACATTGTTCAAGGTTATGAAGCTAGGAGATGGCAGATTCTGCATTTAAATCTAGGATTCTGGACCCAAGGCCGTGTTTCTAACTCTTATACTGTGTACAGAGAATGGGAGGATAATGTTGACCTCAAGGCATGGAGAAGTGGCTGAGGGCAGTTTGGACAGCTTACAGGTAACTTACACATAACAGATCGGCATGTTTCCAAGAGTGCTTAGGTGAGTTTTTCATGAAACAAAAGAAGTCATTCAGAACCACTATCCAGGCTCCACAAACACAGAATAGGGTAAGGAGTTCAAGGTCGTAGGAGTCCTTACTAGAATACAGACCTGCTGAGGGAGAGGGAAGGTTGTACCAAAAAGAGAATGGTATAGTTAGGGGAATAAATGATAGTGCCAAAGATACCAGGCCTTAAACCCTGCAATCAGTCAAGGTGACCTTATCTGTTAGAGTTCTGCAGATATGTTTTAAGGAAAGATTTTGTGATGAAGAGATTTTCCTGGATGGTCATGTGGCTCTTAAATACCACCAAGTGCCTTATACAGAGAGAGGCAGAGGGAGAGCAGACTCATAGAGGGGACGAAAATGTGGGGAAATTGGAGTACTCAGCTACCAGCCAAGGAATGCTGGCAGCCTCCAGAAGCTGGAAGTGGTAAGGAATGGATAGGAGATTTATAGAGCCTCTGGAGGGAGCTTGAACCTACTGATATCTTGATTTCAACCCAGTAATATAGATATTGAATTTTGGCTTTGGAAACTATGAAAGCATAAATTTCTTTCTTCTGTGCCACCAAGTGATGACTTGTTATGGCAACCAAAGGAAACCAATACTGGCAGAGAGGGGTGATGTTGAAGACACAGGAGCCTGCTCTCCCTTGGCCGGCCTCATCCCTACTTACACATACAGTTCACACAGTCAGCTGCCACACACTCATCCATGGGCTTCTACACCCTTCCCAGCCATCATCACTTTGTGTCTATTTCTGCATTGATCAAGTTTCTCCAGAGAAACACAACCAATAGGACATGTACAGACAGAGAAGGAGATGTACTTTTAGGAACTGGCTAACAAGATTATGGGAGCAGGCAATTACAAAATCTGCAGGGTGAACTGGCAGCCTGGAGATTCTGGGACGAAATGGTGTTCAGTTCAAGTCCAAAGGCTGTCTGCTGGCAGATTTTTTTCTTACTCAGAGGAGGTCAGTCTTTATTCTATTAAGGTCTTCAACTGATTGGACGATCCTCTTCCTCCCATATTATGGAGGACAATCTGTTGTACTCATTGGCCACCAATGTAAATGTTAATCTCATCCAAAAACACTCCCATAAAAACATCTAGAATACTTTTTAACCAAATATATAGATACTGTGGGCCCAGTTAAGTTGCTACGTAAGATTAATCATCATAATTTTTTACCTTTTCTCTTTGGACTTGAGGACTTATGCTGATTTCTTTAATTCAACCCTTAACTCCCTCAGTACCACCTAAGAAGTCTGGCTAAAGCTCTCATCTCCCAATTAAATCTCATCTCCTGGTTTCTCTAGGTAAGATCTCCTGGTCAAGCTCATGGCAGGCTTGCTCAGTAGTCTGGCCTTTACTCGGATTTCCTGCATCACTGATGAGAAGCAATTAGGCCAAAGGATATGGAAAAGACTTACAGGTCAAGCTTCATGAATAAATAGCAACTTCAACAGCATTTTCTAGTCATCAGGTAAGCTGCAGAAAGGGACAGATACACTTGTGTTCTCAGAATACGATCCACCTGCCTTGATGTTAGAGGTAGAAGATGAGGCTATGATGAATGTCCCTGAATCTTCATTCATGAATGAGTCATCTTTTTTAATTTTTTTTAGACAGAGTCTCACTTTGTGGCCTGTGATAGAGTACCCTGGGGTCGTAGCTCATGGCAACCTCAAACTCTTGTGCTCAAAGTAATTTTCTTGTCTTAGCATCCCAAGTAGCTTGGACTACAGGTGCCCACCACAACACCTAGCTATTTTTAGAGATGAGGTCTCACTCTAGGTCAAGCTGGTCTCAAACCTGTGAGGTCAGGAAATCCGCCCACCTTAGCCTCCCAAAGTGCTGGGATAACTGCTTCTGGCCACTTATAAATGAACCATCTGAATTCAGCAGCCACTGCAGGAATGACAAATGTCCTTGTTTTAGAAAAGCCTCACCTGTGGTAGAAAAAAAACAAAGTCAAGGAGAAATTGTTGCTCCCCATTTCAGGAATCCCCTGTGTGAAATTATCCACCTTTTACCACGGTTCACTGATGCTGTACAATATCTGCAGGATTTTGCACCTCAGGGTGATAGGGTTGGCTTTACCTTACTTGATAAAGCATTTTATTTTTAAAATGTAAGTTGTACCCTGAACTTAATTTCAAAAATAAAACTAAGTGACTGCTTTTTAATGCATGTCAGACCAATACTTTACCTATTTCTATTCTTCAGTAGAAGACTTCTTCCAGAAGATGTACAGGGCAGAAAGACAGAGGTTGAAAGGCAGAAGACTTGGGCTCTCAGCCTGGCATGTCTGCTTAGAGTGAGACATCGATCTGGACAGTACTTAACTTCTCTGGCAGGGCCCACACTTGCCCGTTAGGTACCAAAAGACAGTGCTGAGCTTTTGAGAGTCCATAAAAATGTTTTTATTTCTTTTAAAGAGTTAGATGAAAACATGAACTTTTAGGTCAAAGAAAACGTTTTATCTATATTAACATTTTCATGTCTACACAATATACAATGATTTGATAGAGTCAGAGATTCAAGAAAGCTGTCACACAGCCCTGCTCTCTGGGCTGTTTCTTTATTTGTAAAGGGGCCAGGTAAAACTAGAGGTTCCTATGACAGAATACTAGGAGTCACAGGCATTTGTAAGACATTGACAGAGGTCTGTAGAGTTTTCAGATATTCTATAAATCCCAACAGTTATTGCAAACTTAGCTGTTGAGAGCTTCCCTTAAGGTGAAAAGCACATTAATTTTGGAATGAAATGGACCTGGGTTCAAATTATGGGCATCAGAATATTTACCCGCTGTGTGGATTTAGACACACTCATCAGTACTGAGCCTCAGGTTTTTTATCAGTAATACATAAAATGTGAAAACGAATACTGATTCCTTAAGGTTGTTTTGGAATGAAAAGTAACAGAAACAGCACATGGCGCAGGTACCTAACACCAGGTAGGACCTGGATAAACAATACAATTGGCATCAATTTTTATTGCTTCAGGTTTTAAATTTATCAGCTGAATAAGACAACGAATTATCTTATACTGGTTGTCCGTCTACTTTAGCAAATTACTGAATAATACGATTTGAGGAAAATAATTGGTAACTTGAGAGATAATCCTTCTCTTTAGTTTATTTTCATATAAACATTCACCCTCATTGTCCTAAGTGGGGTAAAGTTTGGTGACTCTAAAGTTATTCATTTATTCGTTCAATCCCTAGATCAAATAATGTTGAAGTGCTGGGACTGACTGAGAAGAACGTTATTAAGGAACAGGAGAGAGGCTCAGCACACGTAGCACAGTGGTTACGGCAACAGCCACATATACCGAGGCTGGTGGGTTCAAACTCAGTCCGGGCCAGCTAAAAAACAAATGACAACTGCAACAAAAAATAGCCGGGCGTTGTGGTGGGCACCTGTAGTCCCAGCTACTTGGGCGTCTGAGGCAAGAGAAATGCTTAAGCCCAAGAGTTTGAGGTTGCTGTGAGCTGTGATGGCACAGCACTTACTGAGGGTGACATAGTGAGACTCTGTCTCAAAAAAAAGGAAGAGGAGAGAAAGCTAAGGAAATGAATGATTTACATCAGAGTTGTTATGGATGAATTGTGTTCTCCCCCCAATTTATATGTTGAAGCCCTAGACTCTAACGTGTCTGTATGTAGAGATAGGGATTCTAGGGAAGTAAAGTTAAAAGAGGTCATAGGGGTGGGGCTCTGATTAGAAATGGAGTCCTTATTGAAAAAGAAAGGGACAGGGGTGTGCAAGCACACAGCAAAGCCAGGTGCAGATGGGACGAGGTGGCCATCGCAAACCTGGAAGAAAGGCCTCAGAAGAAACCAACCCTGCTGATCTTGGACTTCTAGCCTCCAGAACTATGAGAAACAAATGTCCATTGTTTAATCAACCCAATTTGTGTGTTTTGTTTGTTTGTTTGTTTTGTTTTGTTTTTTGTGGCAGCTTAAGCTAATAAATATAGCACTTGACTGTGGCCCCAAACCATAGTGGTACAGAGTACATCAATAGAGGATAGAACACCAGCATCCCTGAGATTGGGCGGGCCTCTGGGTGGTGGGCATTTGTTCTGGATAAGGACCAATGGCAGGAGGTGTGCCGTGCTCTGGGCTGTCCGGTGTGACGGCAATAATGCAGAAATAGCAGAGGTGAGGGATGGCGTGAAACCCTAAGAGGTTGGGAGGATTGAAACTCTCAAGCTGGGCAATAAATCTGACCAGGTAATGGGAAGACAGAAGTAGAAAGGACTATCGAGAGCTGGGAATTCATCATGGTACTGTGAGGCCATTCCCTGCATCCCACGATTCCAATTCCTCAGGTCCTGGTCGATTCATCAAGTCTTTGATGCTTTTGGATCTGGCTTTTCAGCTTTGCACAGAAGGACTCTTAGAGTCTGGCCTCTACTATAGCCAGAAGTCCAAGTCAGGAGACGCTATCCTTCTAAATATGGGGTTCATTTAAGAAAAAATTGATGGAAGGAGATCCATTTGGGTTTTAACAACCTGTATGAACTCTGATGACCTTTCTGCATAATAGTTTATAATTCTCTGTATGCTTTAAATTCCTAAGAGATTTACATTTTGACCAGTTTGAGGGAGAAAGAACTTTTAATAAATAGGCTATTGGGGGTGATGAAGCAGCAAAAGTTTTACAATAGGATAGTCAAGTTTTTATTCTTTTTACAGAAAAAAATAAAAAGGGAAAGAATAAAAAGTGAAACCCGAGGCACTTTTCCTCTCATCTCTGAGCCTTGGGTTTCTTTCTGTCCCATTGCTTTCTTTCTGTCCTAATATTTATATTCTAAGGCACCAACCAGAGTTCCCTGTGCACTTCACATACTTGATAGACGTTCTTTTCATTAAGCCTACTCAAAGGTTTCAATGTCTTATGTTACCCCTTGTGGCTGCTCATTGACGTGAGCGGTCTCATACTTTTTCCTATTTTGCCATTACGTTTCTCAAGGGAACAGGCAGTTCTGATATTTTTTTCCCCTTTTGTTACAACCGAATATTATTTATTATTTAGATTTATAAGCCAAACTCTTTTGCACTAAAGTCACCTCAGGGCACACACACAAGGTTAAAAGCTTTAGGTCACATACACAGAACTATAAAAATAAACAGCCAGAGTACACAGTAGAAATATTATTTAAAGAAAAGTGGTAACTTCAACAGAGCGGCCCTTTCAGTGAAAGTCATTTGAAAAGATACAAAGATGAATGAATCTCATGGAGTTTTCCAGTTGTTTAATTAGGGAATTGGAAAAAATAACCCACCCCTATGAATTTGCTTCAAAATTTCAGTTAAGTCAAATAGGGCAGACAGCCAGACCTCACCCAAGGCAAATGTTCATTAACTTCATTAACGTATTAATGTTTCCCAAAACACAGACAGGGAGAGACAAAATTCCCACATCTCAGAAAGCTGGGAGCAAACTTTCCACCATGATACCTTATGTAGCCATTCTGGAAAAGAGTTGGGGTTAGCATTTGAAAAGTAACTGGGTTGGCAGGCTGATGAAATACTTCCTGACCCCTCCTTTCTCCTTTGTGTGCCTTCTGTTCTCTATGCAGACTCTCACAAAATTGAAAAGGCTTGATTTGATTTTCAGTTCACATGTCCGGGTCCTCCACGAGCTCCGAGCTTCTTGCAGAGGGGTTTGTCTATATTGTTTCACCAAGTGCAGTTCTTGGCCCGTGTCACCCTCTGTAAATATTTATTGCATAGATGGACAAATGAAGACTGGAGACAGGCACTTTTCCACCGGAGATGCCTTTTGCAAAGCTCAAATTATTAGGTAGGATGTTTGTGTTTCAGTAACCTGTGAAGCTTTGAAAACAGGAACTACCTCAGGAGGGTTGAGACAGCCCAGACTGGAGCTGTTTTCATTTCAGCTTATCCTAGTGTTAGTGCTGCGTTTGGAAGAGTAGAAACAGAAAATGCAAAGCTGCACTTGACAGTGACCCAGATGCACCTCATGGGGAACTGGGCACTCTGAACCATCAGGTTATTCTGGGACCCAAGTCTCAAAGCTCCCAGGGTTTCAGGTTTCCCATCTGCCACTGATTAATTTTTAAGCTTCAGTTTATTCATTCAACAAAGGATCATTCATGAGTTCTTACTGAGCGGAGCGATTGTGTTAATAAAATGCTCATCTCTGGAAGGATATAGGGCCCTTTCCATTGGAACTCATCAGGGTTAACAGCATACATTCTGGGACCTGGGGCTGGTTTTCATTTTAGGTCAGATCTCCTAGCTGTTGATCTTGGATAAGCCAATTTGTGTCTCAGTTTCTGCATGTGTAAAACAGGAATATTATTATTATCTCTCCTAAGCTTGCTGTAAACATTAAATGAGTTAATATAAGCAAACCATTTAGATCAATGCCTGGTACATAATGAGTGCTCTGTAAATTTGCCTTTATTATGTCTGTACTTGATTTTCTAATAGTTTTCTTAATATTAGGGTGATGGTGATGACAGGATAGCAGTATTATTATAATTATTCTAAACTACAATACTTTTTAGAATCTCCTTTGGGGAAGTTGCTATATAATCAATATATATATATAATCATTTACTGACATTGGTGTTATTATTTCTATTTTGCAGATAAGAAACAGTTTCAGTGTAAAACGTAAATTACCTAAGGCGACAGTGTCAGTAAGAGGAGAAATGGAACGTGAGCCCCAGCCTTTCTGCCATAATTCACTGTTTCTCCAGTCCTGTGCTAATTAGTCACTGCAGCTCCTAAGTGTTGATTTTCCACTGGTGACAGGACAGATCATCTGACCAACTGCCTCGAGGGTCTGACTCAGCTATCTAGGACCATCTCCTAATCTCACACACCAGAAAGGCCTGGCAAATTTTGTTGTAAGAGAATACTTTACAATGAAACTTCTACTGTTGGAAAACATTAAAATAAAAGTCAGATGAAGTACAATTTAGTATAAATGAGCTCCTGGGGACAGACATACTCATCATGACGTGTCAACATACTTGGGCTCCCTTTCCGCCATGGTGTGGACCAACTCAGCATACAGATTTGGCAATTGCTCTTATTGCCACCATATGTAAAGTGAGGAAATTGGATTCATGAGATACAAGGACCCCTGCAGCTCTAACATTTAAGGCATTGTTGTCAGTTCATTCCTTCATTCCTCACCACTACTGTCCAATAGAACTTTCTATAAGAACGGATATGTCCAACTCTCTAATACATTAGCAAATAGCCCCATGTAGCTCCTGTGCAATCGAAACGCAGCACACCCACGGAGCTGAAGTTTTCATTTTATGTCATTTTAACTAGCTAAATTTAAATAGCTACATGGAGGTAGTGACTACCATACAACTAGCCATTGGTTGAATTTTGAGAGTATTTTAATTCCAGACATTGTGTCAAAGCTAAGAGTGATGGCAGTATTAAAAGGAAAGAAAACCTCTCTCTCGGAGGATCACGAAGTCTGTGACAGAGGTGAAGCAGAGAATCACGCCGCTTGGTTCCTACATCTGGGAGATGCTCCTGTTCTCACCCAACCCTGAAAATGGCTTTCAAGGATCCAGGACTTATTTTACCTCCTCCATCAAGAGAGGTGTTTCTTTTTCTATTATTCCCAAGCCAATTGTCTAACTGTTAATTAAATCACCTGTGCTTCGATCTCTTTGAATAATTTCTATACTGCTACAGTTGATCTAGAAAAATTCCTGGCACTTAGTAGGATCTTACCGTTTTGTTAGATTAATTAATTAATTCAAAACACTTCACTGAAAATTTTCCTTTAGTTTGGGCACTGAACAGGTGCTGGGGACACAGAGGTTAAAGAAGACACATAGGGAGCTCATTGAGGGATATGGTCATGGCCACAGCCGTTATAACTGGTGATCATGGGATCAATGAGAGGGGTTCTGGGAGTATAGAGGGTATCTAGCATATGTAGCATGTTGCACATATCAAGCTGGGTTCGGGATTGTTTCTTTACACATATGCTCATTGAAGGTCAGTGAGCTTACTGCAAACCAGGACCGTTTTTAGTTTTTTTTTTTTGTGTGTGTGTGATCTTAGAAATGGGCACAGTTCTAGTCATGAAGCCTGGGGATTCGCATCTGTTTGTTACTTGTGTTAGTGATAGTAAGGTGAGACATGGAAAGTGTGGGTAAGTTGTATGAAACCTCAGAAGAATCAGACACTGCTTTTGGTTGCAGGCATGTTGTGTTTTGAATGGTGGTCTCCAAAATTTACATGTATACCCTAATCCCTGAAACTCCTCCATACTGACTTATATGCCAAAAGGACAAATTTTACCTTACTTGAAAAGAGATTCTTTGGAGCTGTAATTAAGGATGTTGCAAGGAAGAGTTGAGTCTGCATTATTCAGGTGGGGTCTAACTGCAATCACAGGTATTCTTATACTGTCCTGCAGACATGCAGAGGAGAAGACACGGGGACAGATGAGGGAGAGGCCATGTGACCAGGAATCACAAACAGGAACAATGTGGGTGGGTGACGGTCAATGTCCCGTGTCTACCTACCTGGGCCCTAGTGCCCACATACTTGGTTAAGCATTGCTCTGCATGTTTATGTACAGGTGTTTTTTATGAAATTAATATGAAAATCAGTGCTTAAAGCGAAAAAGATCCCCTTGTCCAATTAGTGGAATCCTCAACAGAATGAAAGACTGACCACCCGGCCCTCCCCGAGGTAGCAGGACCTGTAGTGTCCAGACTTCAGATTCAACTGTAGCTCTTCCCTGGTCACCAGCTTGCCGTCAAGTCTGGACTTAAGGACATTTATAATAATGCGAGAAAGTTCCTTAAAATCAATCAATTAATCTATCTATCTACCTATACACACACACACACACAGAGACACAAATACTGTTGTCCTTTGAACAAGGGCTGGAACTGCATGAGTCCACTGACATGTGGATTTCATCATAAATATATTGGCAAATGTTTGGAAAAATACTTGAAGATAAACAATGTAGCCTGGAAATATAAAAAAAAAAAAATTAAGGAAAAGCAATATATGTCATGAATGCATAAAATAGGCAACTATTTTAAATTGCCCATGAACTTTATGGACACCCTGTATTTATAGATACTAGACCACGTGTTAATTGATTATGTTGTCAGTAAGGCTGCCAGTCAGCTGTAAGCCAATAGCCCTTAAGTTTGGGACAACCAAAAATTATACTAGGATTTTTCACTATGGGGTGGGAACGGTGCACTAACCCCTTTGTTGTTCAAGGGACAAGTGTGCATATATACACATCTTATTAGTTCTGGTTCCCTGGAGAATGCTGGCTACTACAGGAGCTAGAGGAGGCAAGAAAGAGAATCTTCTTAGAGTGTCTGGAAGGAAAGCAGCCCTGCCAATACCTTGACTTCACATTTCTAGCCTTCAGAACTGGGAGAAAATAACTTTCTGAGGTTTTGGGTTTGTGCTAATTTTTATGGAAGCCACAAGAAAATAATATAAGGGTTGGAGATGAACAAGAAAAATGGCATTTGGAATTTATTTTATAGAGTAGGGAGTGTTGTACATGGGCACATGCCTGTAGGATGTAAAAGGGATTCCAAGGGGAGTCAACAGCAGGTGCAAAGGCTTAGTAGAAAATGCAAGGCTGGGGCAGGGGGCAGTGAGTCATCTGCAAGGGGAAAGTGGGCGAAGGTAAGTCTGGAAAGGAAATTGAAATATCCTAGGGTGAGCATAGGCCAAATGCTCACGGATTTTGTATTTTTTTTTTTTTTTTCCTTTTCTTGGAGACCAGGACAGTCTACCAGATATTTTTGTCAAAGAAGAGATATGATAAGAATCATTCTTTATGGAATTGATTCTAACAATTGTACTGGACAGACTCCATAAGGTCCCACCTTGTGGTGCATTGTTCTGTATTTACATGTGATAATAAGGTGAAAACAGGGGCCAGGGCATTTCCTCCTATTTCAAAAGAGAGGGATTTCAATAGAACAGGGAGATACTCTTACACTTGGTTAAGGCCTCACTTTTTCCTTGTATATTACTTCCTGCCATGCTCCTGTGTTTGAGTCCTAGATGCAGCAGTCCTATTTTATAATTGGAAACACTTAGGCAGTTAGTGATTAGCTATGGTCTTTGAGATCATGAATTCGAAAAATGTCAGGTTGGAATGTAATCCAGGACTTGTGTGTTCAGAGCTTTTTCTTTCTTTCAGCGAAACACTAATAATGATATACCAGTTATCATTTACTAAGCATATTAGCCCGTTGTCTGTTGTTTATAACAGAATATCTGAAACCGGTTGATATATAACAAAAAGGAAATTATTTCTTACATTAGGAAGGCCAGGAAGTTCAAGGTTGAGGGGTTGCATCTGCGGAGAGCTGTCTGGCTGCAGCGGACTCTCTGCAGTCCCAAGGTGGCTCAGGGCACACATGGCTGGACTTTGAGTGTGCTAAGGGGCTCAGATCTTCCTTTCCTCATAAAGCCTCCAGTTCTCTTTCCATGATGACCCATAATCCACTAACTTTTAAATCTATGAATAGATTAATCCACCATCGAAGGCTCTGCTCTAAAGGCTCCACCTTTCAATACTGCCACATGGGAGATTCAGTTTCCAACACATGAAATTTGTGGGATACATTCCAACCATAGCAGTTGCAGACACGAGCATATTTTTATACTCCTAACATGTATGCAGTGTATGCTGTTCTCATTACTTTTATTTTACTAATGAAAGGACCAAAGTTAAGCGATAAATCGACTTACCCAAGGTCACACAGCAAGCAAGCAGCAGAGGTAGGTTCAGAACACAGGTTATCTGGAGATACACAACGTGTCATTAACCGAAAGAACAATGAATTCCTCCTCCTTGCATTTGTTGGCCAAATTAAAAATCTATGAGCAGATCAGATTTTTCAGCAGTCAGCTGGCTCTTTGTTTCTGGTTTGGAAGTAGAAGCATACTTCTCCAGAGAACCACTGAAGTCCATAAAGAATATCTTTTATGCGGTTGGGACCAGTGATTCAAAAATGAAAAAGGACACTATGGAGTCAACACAGACCTTTTATCTTAGGCCTGCCTCTTACACTTGTTCCTATTTATCTTACCACTTATCAGCAGACACTAAAGATTAGAGAGCATGAAATCTCTTTTGAAATAATTACCTGACCCTGTTATCTTAAAAGACTTGCAGACTGCAGGCATTTTTTTGAACAGTGGTGGGTGGTATAATCAGCTTCAACATTACTAAGTATTATCCTGCCAGCAGTAAGAAGGCCCCAACAGCAGTCTTTATTCCTCTAGTAAAATGTTAGTCACGCCAAGAAATTAACTCGAAACTCGAAGCCCTTTGCCTATCAACAGTTGTGTGGGCTGTGGAGTCATTGAGTGGGTGAGTCTGAAAGTGGATCTAATGTCTTATGAGTCTCTGGCTGTAGAGAACACATCTAGTTCTTTCTCGGGCTGAACATGGATATAAGGTTAAAATTGACATCCTGCACATACCTGTGAAGTATAGACTATATTTCTAATGGGGCAAAGGAATAGGCTAGAAAAAGATTGCAGAATGATCTGAAGGACATTTTGGAGTGACACAGGACACCATAATCTCCCTCCCTTCCCCCAGACCAGCTCCCTGCACTAGTGAGGAGTTGCTCAGAGGATGCAGCCTGCCCAGGCAACCGTGCAGCCGTATCTATCTCAGTGAACATCACCGTCTAACTGGGTGGCCTCCCACATGCTCCATGTGAAAAACAACTGAGCCTAAACCAAAGTGCTAACCCCCACGGCCGGGAAATAAAGCGCCTTTCATTCTTCTCCTCCTCATCTTCTCCTTTTTCCTTCTTCTTTTAAAACTTTTTATCTGAAGTAATCATAGAGTCACAGGAAATTGAAAAATTCCTGTCCGGGTCCTGTGTGAACGTCTCCTGGTTTCCTTCCAATGGGGAGGTCCTGTGTCACTGTAGAAGCTCATCATCAGCAACAAGCTGGGGAACTGAATTTTGTCAGGTTTCACCAGTTTAGTTTGAATGGATTTGCACCTGTGTGTGGGCACACGTGTGTGTCACATCTTATATCCCTTTATCATACGCGGAGATTCCTATAATGGAGACCCTGAAGCCCCCTTCCTGTGGTCTCTACCTCCTATCCCTTACCTCTAACAACCACTCATCTGGCTGCTATTTCTATAACATCATCATTTAAGAATCTTACGTAAGTTAAATCATTAAATAAGTGACCATTAGAAATTGGAGATTTTTGATTCAGTACAATGATCTTGAGAGCCGTATCAATGGCTGCATGTATCAGTAATTCCTTTGTAGTGCCGACTAGTTAGTATTCCCTGGGGTGGTGTACCATAGTGCATGTAACCACTCTCCCACTGAAGAGCACGTGCGTTGCTTCTGGTTTAGGGTTGTTACAAAGAAATGTGCTATGAACATCCATGCCCTGGTTGTTTTTCTCTTTTCTTTTTACTCTTAGGGGTTGGTGTCACTTCAACAATTTTCTTTATTTCTTCTTTGTCTTCTTTGGTAAATGGTGTGTTTATATTTTCTGTGTTTTGGGAGGTCAATTTTGGAGATTTATATTTTCCTAGAAAATTATCCATTCTATTGCATTTCCAAATTTATTTTTATAGAGTTGAAACAGATTTGCCTCATGACATTTCTAAATTGCTGTGTTTATTCTGCAATCTCAATTTTATGTACTTGTTTTTGTTTTCTTGATTCAGTTAGCTAGTGGATTTTTATATTTTAACTATCATTTTCAAAAAATTCACATCTTTTATACTTTCCTTATTTCCTTTTTCTTTTCTCTCTCTCTCTCTCTCTCTCTCTTTTTTTTGAGAGAGAGACTTAAAAGTCATCTAGGGTAGAGTGCTGTGGCATCATAGCTCACAGCAACCTCCAACTCTTGGGCTCAAGCAATCCTCTTACCTCAGCCTCCCGAGTAGCTGTGACTACAGGTACGCATCATAACACCCAGCTAGTTTTTCTATTTTTAGTAGAGATAGGGTCTCTCCCTGCTCATGCTGGTATTGAACTCATGAGCTCAAGCAATCCACCCACCTTGGCCTCCCAGAGTGCTAGGATTACGGGTGTGAGCCACCTCTGCTGGCGTTTCTTATTTTCTGTTTGTACTTTCTTTTCATTTTTTTGTTTCTATTGATCTCTTTAAGTTCCATATTGTTCCAACATCTTGGTTTAAATATTTTAAATATATTTATATTGTCATTCTCATTTATTAGCATAAGTTTTTAAGATGATCAACTTTTTTCTAATCACAGCTTTAGATAAATCTATAGGTCTGCGAGGTGGCATTTTCATTATTACCACTTCCAAAACATTCTACAGTTTTAGATTCAATTTCATCTTTCATTTAAGAACTGCTTGAAAAAATATTTACAGTTTCTAGGCAATAAGGCTTTCCTCCCATCCCAACAAGTTTATCATCTAGTATAGCTGTATTGCCATCGGAGAAGTCACCTATAATTTTTACTTTTTACGTGGACACAATTTTCTCTTTTGAGGGATCAGTACTCACGAGTGTGATTGCTGGGTTGTGTTCCAAATTTATATTTAGTTTTTTAAGGAACTGCCAAACTTCTTTCCAGAGTAGTTACACCATTTTACATTCCCACCAGAAAGGGATCCGATTTCTCTGTATCCTCACCAGAATTTGGTATTTTATCTGTTTTAAAGGTATGTAGTCATATCTCATGTTTTTAATTTACATTTGTATGATGGCTAGTGATGTGAGAATCTTTTTATCTGAGACAAAAAGGCATCTATACGTCCCTTATAGTAAATGTTCACATATTTTGTTCATTTTCCAATTGGATTTTATTTTTTACTGTTGGGGTTTTGATATATATTTTATATACTCTAGATAAAATCCCTTTGTTAGATGTATAACTCACAACATCTACCTCTGTTTTTGGGAAGAGAAGAGAGGGGTAAATCAAATTCCTTAACTATCTGTTTATCTACTTATCAATCTGTTCTCATCAAGCAATGCTATTTCTCTGCAGACAGTTACTGCAGTGTTTTATACTATTCAATAGCAACCAAGTATTTGGGTTTTCACAATTAATAGAAGGATCTGCAACAAAATTGAATTATTACTCCAATTTTAAAAAATAAAGGCTTCTTTTCTTTTAAGGACTATCGCACACCTGGTGATGGACTTTTTGGTCTTTTGCAGTTTTTGAAAATTAACCCAGTAAAAGAGAGAACCATAAAAGCTATACCCCCACTAACTAGATGAATTACCTTCTTGGTATTCTTTTACATTAATATTTTATTGTATTTAAATTTCTCCTTAACAACAAAATCCAGCTATAGTGATGTGAGCCTCGTCAATATACTAAAAACAGGACAGAAAAGGTGGTTTTTCAGCCTTCCCAATGCTTGCTTGAGAGTGTTGGAAATTGTGATCTTTTTGGGGGGGAGGGGTTGAAAAGTGTTTTCTGATACTAATTTTGGAAGTGACCACCTTCAAATCCTTCCTCAATCCTCAGGTGAGAAGCTGGAGACTTAGAGTAGCCTGTGTCCTATTGCACAAAGATAAAAAATAGAAAAGTGGGCAGCTGGGTAAGGCAATACAGTTACACAGGAATTGCCACAATTTGGAGCAACAGGGATTCCATTTACTTAAACTCCAGACAGGAAGTCATGGTTCCTGTTTAAAGTGATGAAATATTTCAAACACAGAAAAGTACAGAAAAATCACAGCACAGGCACCCATTTATGCTTAGGCCATCACATGTTCACACCTTTGTACAAAGTAGCAAAAGCCTACTGTCTTTCAGGCAGAAGCAACACCCACCTCCAGCATATGGGGCCAGAACCCTACTCCTTGAGCAACCAGTGTGATGAAAATGTGTCAAATGGTTTATGAAGCTAGTGTATGATGCCCCATGACCATATCAATGTACACAGCTATGATTTAATTAAAAAAAAAAAAAAAGAAAAGAATAAGAAGCAACGCCCAGCAGGGTGCAGGGCTTGGTGAGCTGATCCTGGGCTGGGCACGGGTAAGGAGCTCCGCAGCAGCGCCCAGGGTGCAGATCACCCCGCTGACACTCAGCAAAGGCAGCACATTGTTATGCTGGTCACAAAACTTGCTTTTAGTGCCCAAACCTAAGACCTACAGCCCAAGCTCAACCAGCACCCTGTTCCTAACCTCTTCCCCTCCCTCGGTCACCACCGTCCTAATATTTCTTGTGTGTCATTCCCGTAAAATGCTAGTAGTCTCTTTGATTAAAATTTACACTTTGAGATAATCTCAAAGTACATATTTCTACTGTGCTGTAGTCTGTGTTTTTTCATTTATTCTACTTGTTATGAAATTTTATTAATATAAAAAAATTAAGAAAAATAATAGTTCATTATTATGTATTTCTTACTATGTGTTGAGTATAGTGCTGAGCCCTTTGTGCATTTTACTCCATTTAATCCTGTCTTTGGGTGTTTTAAATGATCTGTCTGCTGTCCTAAGTGTGTATAGGTGTGTGTGTGTGTGTCCGTTTCGTTCTGAGTACCCCTTGTATCAAGATTCCGTGACATTTCATTACCTCTGAAAATCTTCAGCCATTATCTGTTTAAATATTGCCTCACCACCATTCTTTGTATTGTCTTGTCCATGGGGTGCGTTTTGGACCTTTTCCATTCTCTCCTCCCTTACTGACCTCCCTATATGATCACATCCTCATTGCTTCCAGGATAAAGGAGAGAATGACAGTCAAATGGATTTCTCATGGTGCTGATTCTGCGTTCTGTGCCTGATCGGTATTTCATTTGTCTGAGGCGTTTTTAATTTCAAGGACAATACATTTATTTCCAGTAGTTTTATTATTTTCCCTCTCCAATCTCCCTTTTTTCTGTTTTCATATGTTTCTTTTTTCTTCATGTGTGCATGTCCTAGTTATGTCTTTAATCACTGTCTTTCAGTTTCTTGTATTGACGAAAGCCCGTACATGTCAACATTCTCACCTTTATACCTGCTTCATTGTGTTCAGGATGGCTTTTTTCTTTATACACTTTGTAAATTTCAACTGTGGTCTTGAATTAGAAAGCTTTGCCTCTCCACTCCTGTGAGCTCTGGGGGAAATCCTATGTACCTTGTGTTATTGAAGTACCTCTAAAGTCTTTTTTATTTATTTGTGCCTCGTGACTCAGGGGGTATAAATTTGGAGTCCAAACTCATGTGAGGTGCCAGGAAAGACAGATCAGCTTCCCTAATAGGTTTTAGACAGAAGGGAGATTTATTTTCTGTTTCACTTTCCCTGATGATGTGATATTTCAGGGCGCCCACAGCAGTCTCGTTTGTTAACTCTTGGTTTATTGGGGCCCATGCTCTTATCCCCAGGCCTCCCATGGGTGCTAACACCCAAGACCATGTGTTTCTGGGTTTAGTAAAGCTACTCCAGATCAGCTGCAGCTCCTGTTCACCTGCTTCTAGCTTTGGTTTTCAATCCTTATTAATTCAAGGATAGATTTTATCCGGGCTTTTTAATTTTTTAGTGGAGAAGTTGATTCTTCTCCTCCTCCTCCTTCTTCCTCCTCCTCCTCCTCTTCTTCCTCTTCTTTTTATTGTTTTGCATCACTTTCATCTGCTATCTCATTAAACTGGAGCTCCTAACAGGTTTAAATGCTTTGTGTACTACCTCAGCAGGCTGCTGGGAAAGTGCAGTTAGAAAACAAATGCAGATGTCAGAGAGAATTTGTACAGGTGACCCTCACGTGAGTGACAAAGTTGCAGGCTCCCATTGCCACCCTGCATGTTTATAAATAATGCAGCAGTCACCATTTCTCAGGATCCATTTGAATAAGGACAATCTCCACAAAAATAAAGTATTTGATGAAATTTTATCTTGAGCAGAATTATAAACAAAGAATATTTGAGATGAGTAAAAAGGACGTGCAAAGCAGAAGGCTCACGAAATAAGAGCTCAGGATATCTATATGTTGCAGGAATCTAGGCCTGGCAGAGAGAAAGAAGAGGGAAAGGGTCACCCAGACACCAATGGTAGAAGAGGAAGGGGTTTTATTGCAGCTGGAGCTGACCAGACAAGAATCCAAATTAGCTGAGCTCCCTGATCAGTTTTGTCCCTGTCCCTTTACTGGACTCACAAGTAGACAGACAAAGGAATTATCATACCCTCATTGGAAGTGTCAAATCATGTGCAGGGTTTACAGAAGTGGAAGCAAGCAGAAAGCGTTAGTTCCAGGGACCCAGAAAACAAAGTTTTACAAGTTCTTAAGAGCTGGGTTATAATGGAGGGGACCTTGCAGGTGTGTCCCAGAGCTTCTGTGAGAAACTCTTTGTTTCTCCAGAGTTTACTTTTCCTGGGTATCCTCTGTCAGTACGGAGGCCCATTAAGGAAGGTTGTGCAGCCAGGCCAGGGAAAGGTGCCTGTCTCTGACACATTGGTTAATGAGTCTCACCAGGACCCTGTGCAGTTTTATTGGGGTTGGTTTTGTGTGAATATCTGATCTCTTCCCCACTCTCGTTTCTCTACAGAATATAGGCTCTGTTCTTTAAAAAGACTTTTGTCCACTTTATAAAACTGCAAATGAGAAAAAATAACCCTCCGGTTATTCTTAAAAAGTTCAATCTAGGTCAGTGTCAGGATGAGAAAAGGTGGGTGTCTGTTTAGCCTTGGCTGCAACCATCGCTATGTGGCCCTGCTCACGTCTGAATTTTCCTTTTCATGGAGGAGCCCTGTGGAATGGCCAAGTAAGCACGTGGAAGCCACAGTGAGGAGACAGAGAGGAGAGAGGAAAGGGGAGAGGGGAAAGAGGGAGGAAGAGAAAGAGAAAGCTAGCCTCTTGCTAGGAAGATTCTTTACAGTTGCATAGACACAGCTGATTCTGGGCAAATTCCAACCCTTCTTTCCCATGGCATGGTTACATAGATCTGTTATCTATAGATGCACTACCTACCTGTCTAATCATCACGGATCATGGCATACCTATATTTAGCACTTAGCATTTATATTAGTTTGATTTGGGCTGTATTGTTTGAACACAAGGGGATCCTGGATTAATCCTTCTGTTTTACAGGTGGAGAAAATGAACCTCATAGAGGATTTGAGCATGTTTTTCTCTGATATTAGGGAAATCATTTCTGTCCTCCAAGAGGCTCCATGTGCTTCCCTGCTCACTCTGTATCTATCTGAACCTATAACTCCCTTCAATATTTTAATTTTACTTTCCTATGTTGAATGAGCTTCACTTGGGAGGAAAAAATACTGCAAAAATTTGTTTTCCCTTTAGGTTTTTTTTGAAGAAGGACTTGAGGGAGTCACAGATATGCTCCGCTGACCACTAGCTGTATGATCTTGGGTGAGCTATTTAAACTCTGCAATTTTCAGTGTACATATATGGACAGGGGAGTACTAATCAAATGTGTTTTGTCAAGTAGTCATGGATTTTGCATATTTTACGTCTAACAGTGCTACATAACAGAAACTGAATTAATAGGAGTTGTTGAAATTTGATGTGAACAAAATTACACCATTTTGGGGTAATGATCTCTTTTCTAATGAAGGGATTATGTAAAAATTTTGTCTTAGAAACAAGGCCAAAGAACCTAGCTATGCTCTTTCACCAAGTGCTTGAGGTTTCAAACCATGTTCATTTTTATTGTTTTTGTTTCTTTTGTTTTGTTTTATTTTGTTTTGATAAAGTCTCATTATGTTGCTCCCGGCTACAGTGCCATGGCATCATCCTGGTTCACAGCGACCTCAAACTTCTGGGCTCAAGGGATCCCCCTGCCTCAGCCTCGTGAGTAGCTGGGTCTACAGCCACCTCCCACAATAGTTTTTCTATTTTATTAGAGATCAGGTCTCACTCTTGCTCAGGCTGGTCTCAAATTCCTAAGCACAAGTGATCTACTGACCTCAGCCTCCCAAAGTGCTAGGATTACAGGTGTGAGCCTCTGCACCTAGCCCCATGTTCATTTTTAAAAGAGAATGAGCTGGAAGTACGTTTGGAGCTCTGAAGACGCCTGTGGTTTGCTTCTTTGGAGTACTTAACTTGGAGCTATTCTACAGACTTTCTGGACTTACATATAGTAAAATTTATGTTCTCTGCATTCCCTAAGTAGTTGGTTTAGGTAGGATTGAGGAGTATTCTGATCTTTCCTATATGCCATTCAATCAAAATCTGCAAAAAACATTAAGAATCATCACAGCTGCATAATATTACATGGTGTACATATACCACAATTTATTAATCCATTCATGGGTTGATGGGTATTTGAGCTTCTTCCATGACTTAGCAATTATGAATTGGGCTTTAATAAACATTCTGATGCAAATATCTTTGTTATAAAGTGATTTTTGGTCTTCTGGACATATACCGTGTAGAGGAATTGAAGGATAGAATGGCAGGTCTAATTTTAGATCCCCAAGTAATCTCCAAACATCTTTCTAAAAGGATCCTATGAATTTGCATTCCCACCAGCAGTGCAGAAGTGTTCCCTTTTCTCCAAATTCACGCCAACATCTACGGTTTTGGGATTTTGTGATATGGGCTAATCTTACTGGAGTTAGATGATATCTCAAAGTGGTTTTGATTTGCATTTCTCTGATGATTAGGATGACGAGCATTTTTTCATGTGTCTGTAGGCCATGCACCTGTCTTCTTCAGAGAAGTTTCTCTTCAAGTCCCTTGCCCACTCTGAGATGGGATCATTTGTTCTTTTCCTGATAATACGTTTGAGCTCTCTGTGGATTCTGGTTATTAAACCTTTGTCAGAGACATAACCTGCAAATACCTTCTCCCACTCTGAGGGCTGTCTGCTTGCTTTATATACTGTTCTTGGCTGTGCAGAAGCTTTTTAGTTTGATCAGATCCCAGTAATGTATTTTTGGTGTTACTTCAATTGCCCAGGGAGTCCTTCTCATAAAATATTCTCCCAGGCCGATTTCTTCAAGTGTTTTCTATGCACTTTCTTCTAGTATTTTATGTACACCATGGAATATTATGCAGCCTTAAAAAAAGAAACTTTACCTCTTTTATGTTTACAGGATGGAGCTGGAATATATTCTTCTTAGCAAAGTATCTGAAGAATGGAAGAAAAAGTATCCAATGTACTCAGCCCTACTATGGAACCCATTTATAAACACCTACACTTCCATATGAAAGCAATAACCCAACTACAGCCCAAGACGAAGGGGAAAGAGGAGGGGGGAGCATGGAGGGAGGGAGGATAATTGATGGGACCACACCTATTCTGCATTTTACAAGGGTACATGTTAAATCTACTAAGTGTAGAATATAAATGTCTTAACAGAATAGCTAAGAAAATCTGGTGAAGGCTATGTTAACCAATTTCATGAACATATCTGAAATTGTATATAAAAGTAGCACATTGTACCCCATAATTGTATTAATGTACATAGCTATGACTTAATAAAAAAGGTGTATATAAAAATAATAATAATAGTAAAAAGAATCATCATGGCATACCTGTATTTATTTTTTTATTTTTCACTGTAGCATAAAATTTTTAATGGTATGACATAATTAATAATCAGGAATATATCATTTATGGATAAATAATCAAGATAATAGAATGAGAAATGATCCATTTGTTAGAGGACACTGTCAACCACCAACAAGGACCGTCGATGGCTTGACACTTAAACCAATGACAAGAGGAGTTGATAGATTGACACTGTAACCCAACAACAAGGAGAGTCAATGGATTGTCCTTTGATAAGTTACTTTGCATTCAGAATTTTTTTTTAATTGTTGGGGAATCCTTGGGGGTACCATGACCCAGGTTATACTGCTTGCATTTGCTGGATGAAGTCCCTCTATAAATAGCATCCCACCCCCAAGAGATATGTAACACACTGTGGCCCCACATCTCCCTTCCTCCTTCTCTCTCTCCCCTCCCCCATTCTTCCTCCCCCCACTTTGTACTAGCATTAATTGCCCTCATGTCAGAATTGAGTACATTGGATTCTTGCTTCTCCATTCTTGTGATGCTTTACTAAGAAGAACGTATTTCAACTCCATCCAAATTAATACAAAAGATATAAAGTCACCATCATTTTTGTGGCTGTATAGTATTCCATGGTATACATATACCACAGATTGTTAATCCATTTCTGAGTTTTTGGGCATTTTGGTTGTTTTCCACAATTTTGCAATTATAAATTGAGCTGCAATAAATAGTCTAGTGCAAATGTCCTTATGATAAAATGATTTTTTTCTTCTGGGTAGATGCCCAGGAAAGGGATTGCAGGATCAAGTGGGAGAACGGCCCACATCACAAAGACTCAAAGCTGCAGATGCTAGTGTGGTTGAAGAGAGAAGGGAACACTTGTACACGAGTGGGACTGCAAACTAATACAACCCCTTTGGAAGGAAGTATGGAGAACTCTCAAAGAACTCAAACTAGGTTCAGAATCTTAGTAATTTAAGACTTCACTTTCAGGAATGGGTGACCACTGCTTCCTATGATTCTCTCTTAGAGTTTCAGAAACTATATCCTTCTCTTATATCTCTTACATCCTTTTCTTTTTTACTCAACCCTCCTGTAAAAATTGTTCCTAATCTTTATGTTTGTTTATCCAGAATACTTACCAAAGGGCAAATACATGATGCATAAAATGAGAACATACGCATTGAAAAAGTCATTTCATTTTGCTTAACCCATCACTTTCCAAATTATGGAACAATTTTTAGCACATGACAAGTATTTACATCTTCCAAAAATACTTCCATGGCATATTCTTTGTGAAAGCTCATTAGGCTAGACTGGATCATCTTAGCATATGATAGAGCTAAAAGTATCAGGATACTGTTAACCAAGTTCAGTTAGAAATAGCAACAACATAGAGGAAAAAATGGACTTTAATGTAGAAAAATAAAAAGCATGTTTATTTTGAGATCTTGGGGAGTAGACATAAAATAAAAGAACGAAAATTTCTCGGGCTCATGATCTTGCACATATTTTTGTAAGATTTACAGCTCTCACAGAATAGGCCTAAGTAGGGAAACTGTCATTAGGATTTAGTGAAAATCTAGAATTTCAGACCACCATTAATGTAATGTAATTTTACTTGCACTCCTTGGTAATCACAGTGCAAGTAAAAACAAAATCAGGGAAACATTATTCACCTAAGCTAACAATAATAAGACATAAGAATGCTGGGGAAATTGTAGCAAAACATAACACATACATTGCTTGGGGCATTATAAATTTGTTCAACCATGTCGGAAAGCAAGAGCACACAGGAGCCTCATAGGCAATAAAAACGTGCACTAACCTTTATTTACTATCCTTAGATATAAAATTTCATGTAGGAAAATTTCAAAAAATAGTAATAGTAGACAGATAATTTCTTGCATTGAGAAGGAGGAAAAATACCACACTTAGTATTTGAAAACCTCGGTTTGAGTTCTGTTTATTTTACTCAACCCTCCTGGAAAAATTGTTCCTTATTTTTATGTTTCGTTATCCAGAATACTTACCAAATGGCAAAAAAAAAAAAAAAAAAAAAAAAAATTAAAACACCCAATAGTTAGAGGAGTAACAAATGATTCTCCATTTTCTAAGTGATAACATAACTAGACACAATCATGAAAATTGTTTTACCAACATGGCAGTATTGAAGTGAAAGCATACGATAGTGTTTGTCTCCAGTATGATTACAAAGAAGCCAAATGAGGAAGTGGCAGGCACTTGGAAGCAGGAAAATAGGTCATAGCAAGGTTTTTGAGATTAATTCAGCTAATAGTTTTCTTTAATAGTCATTATGATGTTTTTTCTATGAAAATGCTAAGATAAAAATGCAATTAGAGTACAAATTTTACTGTGCCATTGAATGGCTACATTTCAAGAGATTTCTATAAATCCATGAATTGTTAAAAACCTGGCTGACAAAAGACAGGCAGAGGGGGCATCTGAACTCTGGCACTTTGAAAGGGTATTAATCTCATGTTCACTTGTTTTCATAAATTACACACTCACACACATATATAGATTTATTTTTGTACAGCACCATCTTTCTTTCTCCTTTCTTTCTTTCTTTTTCTTTCTTTCTTTCTTTCTTTCTTTCTTTCTTTCTTTCTTTCTTTCTTTCTTTCGTTTCTGGCTGGGGCTGGGTTTGAACCTGCCACCTCCAGCATATGGGGCCAGCACCCTACTCCTTTGAGC
>CAUYPK010152126.1:0-11505 GCA_963574355.1 Loris lydekkerianus
ACACTAGTAAAAATGAAGTTCTAGTTATTGAAAAAGGCAGCAATGGGACATTGTACTTAAACTAGAAAAATAGAGAAAGAAAAGAAAGAAAAAAAAAGAAAAGAAAAAAATCTGTATGGAAAAGGTTGAAATTGAAAAACAAAACAACAACAACAAAATAAACCACAAATAAACAAACAAACAAAAACAAAGCAGTATATATATCTTGTTGAATATTGTCTGGGCAACAGGTGGTCTTCTCGGCTATGAGATGTCAATCACAATGCTGATACAACTGGAGGCCTCCGCTGATTTCTCAAACCCCACAGGGTAGACACCCAGAATCTCTCTTCAGCCCTCTTAAAAGGCTCTATAAACTTCTAAAATTGGCTAAGCAGAAGCTTTCCCAGGAAAGTGCTTGTTGCTGGGATCACTGCTGAAGTGGCTATCCACTTACCCAGTGTGCCAAAACTGGTTTCACTCTGTCCCTGAAGGTTAAGGCTGTAAGGCGGCCCAGTCCCTGCCTTTAGGCTGCTAAGTCACTAGGTTACTAGGATCCTCCCCATCCTTGCTCTGTGACCCTGAGGGCGGAGCTTGCTGGGACCGTTCTTTCACAATGGCTCCCTGCGACCCACAGCCAAACACTATTAGCTCCATCTGGCTCAGCGGCTCAGTCTGGGGTCCTAGACAATGCCCAAAGTTCTCCACACTCCCGCTTAAGCTCTCCCCAAGGCAGTTCAACTGAGTGCCAAGTTCACAGGTAAGGCCTTTCCAGTTTGCAGTCTCACTGCTGCTGTACTTACAGCTGCCAGAGGGATTAGACAGATCGAACACACACAACCACTTGCCAGTTTTCCACTGTTTTTGTCCTCCTCTTGGGGTTCAGAAGTCTCTCGCTGACTTCTTGTATCCCCAAAGGAATGATTATAGGCAGATCCTACCAGCCAGAGATGCCTGGAGTCTTATCTCCCCAGACTCACGGTGCCCAGTTGCAGGGTGGCTTTTACTCAGCTGCCATCTTGCTCTCCCAGTTAGATCACTTCTAAGAGAGGTGAAATTGAGTTCCTGGGAATGTCCAGGTAGAGGATCATATCATTAGTTAAAAGTGAGAGTTAGATCTCCTCTGATCCTATTTGGATACACTTGATTGCCTTCTCTGGCCTGATTTCGATGGCTAAGACTTCCATTACTATGTTGAATAACAGTGGAGACAGTGGGCATCTATGCCTCATTCCTGATCTCAGTGGAAATATTTTCAATTTTACACCATTCAATAGGATATTGGCTGTGGGTTTGCTGTAGATGGCCTCTGTCAATTTAAGAAATGTCCCTTCTATGCCTCTTTTCTTAAGAATTCTGATCATGAAAGGATGCCGGATATTATCAAAGGTTTTTTCTGTGTTCATTGAGAGACTCATATGGTCTTTGTTTTTTATTTTATTGATGTGATGTATTATATTTATAGATTTGCATATGTTGAACCAACCATATAACCCTGGAATAAAACCAACTTGATCATGGTATATAATTTTTTTGATGTGTTATTGAATCCTGTTTGCTAAGATCTTACTGAATATTTTTGTATCAATATTCATCAATGATATTATTCTATAATTTTCTTTCTTTGTTGGATCCTTTCCTGGTTTGGGTATCAGAGTGATATTTGCTTCATAGAATGTGTTGGGAAGTATTCCATCTTTTACTATGCTTTGGAAAATGTTGTATAATATAGGTACTAGTTCCTCTTGAAAGGTTTGATAGAATTTGGATGTGAAGCCCTCTAGTCCTGGACTTTTCTTTTTAGGGAGATTTCATATTGTTGATGCTATTTCAGTGGTTGAAATAGGTCTATTCAAGATTTCTAATTCTTTCTGGTTGAATCTAGGAAGGTGGTGTGCTACCAGGTATTGACCCATTTCCTTCAGATTTTCATATTTCTGGGAGTAGAGATTTTTGTAATAATCATTGAGAATTTTTTGAATTTCTGAAATGTCTTGTTATTTCTCCTTTATCGTTTGTGATAGATGATATTAGAGATTTTACTTTTCTATTTTTGGTTAGGTTGGCCAAAGGTTTATCAATGTTGTTAATCTTTTCAAAAAACCAACTTTTTGTTTCATTGATATTCTGAATGATTCTTTTGTTTTCAATTTCATTTAATTCTGTCCTCGTTTTGGGAGAACTAAATTTTAACATAAGTTTCAGGGGAGACAAACATTCAAACCACAGCAGTAGGTTTTGTTGTCACTATTGTGGAGAAGGAGTAACAGGTCCATATGGCAGAGGCTTTGAATCATTGGCTCCAACTGCAGTGCTCTGTTTCTGAAATTCAGCACAGTGGGTTGGAAGGTGCATGGGCTTGAGAGTTTCCCAGTTAGTATTTGTATGACCTTGGATAAAGCACTTGAGGTTATAGTAGAGATAACATGAAGTGCTGTACAGGCAAGTGTCCACCAGAGAGTCTAACAATAACAGGTGCTCAATAAATGTGCTAGGCATTCTAGGGCAGGATTGAGGAGGTAAAAATGAGCAGGAATCACCCTGAGTCTTGGCTCTTAGAAAGTTGGTTGTTTTAGGGGGCAGGAAAGAATAGTTTAAGCTCACAGACATTGGAGCCACACCATTTGGGTTTGAAGGTTGGCTTTTCCTCTTCCTTGCTGTACACTTTAGCCATATTATTTATCCTCTCAGTACCTCAGTTTCCTCATCAGCAAAATGGGCATAATGAAAGAGTATATTTGAAAGGGTTATTGTGAAGACTAAATAATTGAATGCATGCACATAGTTTGGACAGTGCTTGAGACACAGAAGGCTGGCCATACATGTTAGTTGTCAGTACTATGATATAAACATGTAAACACTTAAAAAAGAGATCTAGGTAATGATCAACAAAAACAATGGGAGAAATGACAATAAGGAGAAATGAAACTTTTCAAGGAAAAAATATATTTCTCACATATATCTTAAAAATTAAAGGGCTGGGTATGGTGGCTCACACCTGGATTCTAGCACTCTGGGAGGCCGAAGTGGGTGGATCTCTTGAGCTTAGGAGTTTGAGACCAGCTTGAGCAAGAGCAAGACCCCATCTCCTCTAAAAATAGAAAAAAAACTATCTGGACATCATGGTAGGCACCTGTAGTCTCAGCTACTTGGGAGGCTGAGGCAAGAGGATCACCTGAACCCAAAAGATTGAGGTTGCTGTGAGTTACAATGATGCCACAGCACTCTACCCAAGGTGATAGAATGAGACTGTCTCAAAAAAAAAAAAAAAAAAAAAAAAAGGTAAAGAATTAATTTTCTGCTACATCTGCAAACACATACAGGTATAAGCTGAGGCAAATGATCTCATTGTCAGTTTATCATGAAATAGAGCTGTCAGTTTGTCATGAAACAGATGGTGATGCCAGATATTTCTTTTTTAAAAATACAGTGTTATGTTCTTTCTTTCCTTGAAGTGTGGTTCTCTCTGGGTATGCAGCTTCAAGGTCAAGGCTTCTAAACTTTCCAGATTCCATCTGGAGAAAGTCTTTAGTTTAGAAGCTTTGTGTTACTTTCCCATTGCTACTCTAGAGAATGAGCACCAAGTCAATGGTTTTACACATGGTGTAATGACACAAATTTATTCTATTACAGTTCTGGAGGTCAAAAGTCTAAAATAAGAGCTTGTTGTGGATGCATCTGGAGGGTTCAGGGGAGAATCTTTTTCCTTGCCTTCACCAGCTTCTGAAGTCTGCCTGCTGTCCATGGCTTGTGGTTCCTTCCTCCATCTCCGGAGCCAGCAGTGTAGCACCTTTTCTCTTTTCTGACCTCTGCCTCTGTCTTATAAACATGACTGTGATAACATCAGACCCTTACAGATAATCTCTTTATCCACAGTTTCTTAACTTTATCACATCCACAACATTCCTTTTATCATGTAAGGAAACATATTCATAGAATATGAGGTTTGGGATGAGGACTTTGTTTGTTTGTTTGTTTTTGAGAAAGAGACCCCAGCTAGAGTGCTGTGGATGTCAGCCTAGCTCGTGGTAACTTCCAACTCTTGGGCTCAAGTGATCTTCCTGCCTCAGTCTCCTGAGTAGGTAGGACAACAGGCACTATTTTTAGTAGAGAAAGGCCTTGCTCTTGTGCTTGCTCAAGCTGGTCTCAAACTCCTGAGCTCAAGGTATCCTCTGGTCTCCTCCTCCCAGAGTGCTAAGATTATAGGCAGGAGTCACCATGCCTGGACAAGGAGGAGGGCATCTTTAAGGGGTCATTATTCAGCCTATCACAAGCATCTATTAGTCAAGCGTATTTTTCTCTTCCTAATCTGGATGGCCTTGTTTAAAATAACTAGCACATGTTATCATGAAAATTCTAAATCCACCATAGGTTAGGAGACAAATATGCCAGTGGTGAGGGGGACTGAGAACCGTGTCTGATCACTGGTGGGGGCAGTAAGTAAGGGGAGGCTTTTTGCTGGAACTAAACCCTTAAAAATAATCTTGAGAAAGAACTAGGTCGAAAATATATTTTATTTACTCATCAACACACTTTTATAGAACTTGATGTATGCTAGGCATGATTCTGAGCTGTTCATACATATTCATTCAATCCTGCTTACCAGCACCATGAAGTGCATTCTGCTAGCATTAGCCCCGTTGCAAACAAGAGGAAACTGAGACACAGCCAAGGTTATGGGATATTCCCACAGGTGTACAGCTAGAAGAGGCAAGAGCTCCTGGGGTGGTCTTAGACCATCTAAGACAGCCTTGGTTTCAGGCCACACGGGGCACTCTCCATCAGGACGTCAGGCGTCCTTGAATCCACAATTTCCACAGTGTCCTGTTAGAAAGGCTTTCTTAGATGATGCAGTGTGAACTGGAGAAGAAGCCATTTTTATCTAATAGCAGTCCTTATCTTGCCTCTGGAAAGAACAAGGGCCCCCTAGGTAAGAAAGGAAGAGGTACTTTTAGAATCCAAGAGCTGGAACACACTTTGATGATCATCCTACTCATCAAGGTTTCCCAAACTTCTAACCCTAGGAGAAAAGCAAAGTAGCTGAGTTGGCTTGGTGTTCCCAGGGCTTTGCCTGAATCTCCTGCCTCAAGCAAGAAAGTTTCTTTCAAGTCTCAAGTTCTAGCTTAAAAATTCATGATGCATTTTTATTTTATTTCTAAACCTCTAATGTCTCTGTTAATGAACTGTTTTTCCAAACAATAAATCTTTGAATAAAAATTATGAGAACATTCTACAATGTATATCTGGGGATTTTAGTGGTGGCCAGACCCACCTCTGAGCTGAACACCTATACCTATTTAAGGAGCAAGGATTCCAGCCCCACTTACTCCTGAGTCTAACCTCCAAACTCATCAAATGGTGGTTTGGACCTGACTTGGACGCAATGCTTTGAGTAGCAGGAAGAAACTGACTGCAGCCCATGATATGCATCAGACAGACCAGAGCAGTTTTAGTCTCTATCATTCCACCTTGGTGAGAAGTCCTGACCATTTAGTAAAAGTGCCTCTGTCTCAGTAGCCAACTGTCAACAAACCTATTTAAGACACTTGTGGGGGAAAGTAAGTCTAGACCTCAACAGTGCCCACATGGAAGGGTCCTGTTGTCAACCTCTGGCTACTAAGGGCTGAGGTCTTAATCTTGCTTCTGGAATTGCCTCGTGTCAGTTCATCCAATCTTGTATGAAGGAGGCAGAGACAGTGGATGGGGACATGGGTTTGAAGCCATGAGCAGAGAATACTGGTGCTTAATTTCCCTAATGACTTGAGGTTTTGTTTTTTTTTTTTTTTTTTTTTTTTAACTTGTATAAGAAGCAAATAGCATCTTAATACAGCAGAACCTCCATAGCTGACCATTTCCCTACATTGACTGCCTCCTTAAGTTGACCTGATTTTCACAGTTGGGACATGCACCACATGTACCATCTATACAGTAGGCCTTGTTTCTTATGACTGCCTCCATATATTGACTAGTTAATTACAGTCCCTTAGGTGCTCAACTCACAGAGGTTCTATTGTATTTGGCAAGGGAGAGCTATCTATGCCTTTCAGTTTAAGTTCAATGGGTTTTTCCAAGCAGAAATCATAAAGTTTAGATTTAGGGCAGAAAAAATATAAGTATGCCAATAAAGGCAAGAGTCTGTTTTAGTTCTCTGGTTGGCTCACAGGGAAGATGGTAAATTCCTCCTAGTTACTGGTCACCTTTAGGTCTCAGATTACCAGTGCTAGGAGGTGTGTTCCAAACAGATGAGAAATCAGTTGTTTGGAATTCCAGAAGCCTAAGATCCATCAGTGGAGTGCCTGTATGCCCACCCCAGTCCAAGGTTCATGAGACTTTCCATCAAGGCTTGGTTTAAGCTGAGAGCAGGCTTAGAATGTGTTTCTGTCTAGGAATGTAACCCAATCATGTGGGGCAGGAAAAAGGACATACTGGTTTATTTTTAATCTTTGGTTCTGAAGGGACTTGAGGACAAACCACAAATGTTCAAAGAGGCATAAACTATGAGGGTTTATCTCAACCTCAATTAAAAAAAAAAAAATCTATCTTTTTCTTTTCTTTTCTTTTTTTTAAAGTACCAGGTGACTTTAGCACAGCCCTAAAGATCAGGATGAGGAAATGTCACTTTGCCATTCAACATGTAGTTCAGAACCTCCTTTTAGATCTACTCTTAGAAATATGGTTCTAATCAGAATGAAATCATAGGAGGAGGTGCACAGGATGGGAAAATTCAGGAGCTGCACCAGGGGGCTCTTGGTGTTAAGACTCAAACCCCTGGGAGCTCCAGGCAGATCATTTCAGTTTGGGCTCTAAGAGGAGATTCTCAAACAGCACAAGGGAGTATTTGGAACCCTCCTTTGAAGGTTTTGTTTTTGTAAAAGACACAGTAATGGAAGAATTCACATAAGGGAAGGCACACAGCAGACTGGGTGTCCCTGTGGGCAGTGGACACCTCCGTTGGCAGAAACAGAACCTCAGCACAGAGGGGTGACTTTTTCTTCCTGCTGCTCCTGCAGGAGATCTGCCACAGACTTGAAATCAAATGCATCCCTGGCACTTTGAAGTCTCCTCCCGGTTGGGGTTTTGGTGGCGGGATAATGAGTGGATGAAAGGCCCTTTTAGCTGGGGCTGTGAACAGCTAGTTCCGATGAATGGCTGTTAGCAACACAGGGCAGACTGTCAGCCTGTTCAGAAAGAGCAGGAAATGATTAGTGAGGGGAAGAGGAGCAGGAGGGAAGCAAGGCAGGAGCTGGGACAGGAAGGACGGTCCTCAGAATGGGTGACTCACTGAGCTTCTGGGTTTGCCTCTTCTCATGCCTTTGAGTGGACTGAGGATAATATAGGGTGTGAGCTTGGAGAACAAGGCAGATTCTGGTGAGGTCTCCCTCTTGCCTGAACGTATTTATCCTCCTGTATTTATGGATCAAGAGTTGTAGTCTCCCCATTTGGGGCCACAAAACAATCTCTCAACCTGAGGCTCCCTGGACTCCTCCCTGTGTGCTGTGGAGAAACTCTCCCTCTCACTTTCCTCTGTTTTCTTGCTGCTTGGATTTTCAGTATCCCTGAAATCTATCCATTCTCAAATCATTACTTGGATTCCTTGAAATAAGGCTGCAGTGGTAGGCTTCAGTTGGGCTGAGATTTGGATGGTGAAGACTCCAGTTTAGATGCAGCTTTTGTGCAGATGTGCTTCTGGTTTAGGGACCAGCACCCTTAATGGTACTTGAGTCTGTGTACTACCAGAGATGCCCCAGGCCTTATGAATGTGTACATACTGATGGGCCACAGGATTTAACCGCTCAGGTGTCACTGGCCCATGTTCCCTCCCTTGTATGATGGAGGATGTCAGCACTGAGAAAAATTCCCTCTTTACTAGTCAGGGAGACTCTAAGAAGTGTCTCTCTCACTCTCACCCATGGTTCATGTCCATGCAGCTTCTGTCCACCTGCTGAAGTCAGCTCTTTAGTAGTTCCTTCGCACCATCCTGGGCAGGAGTCCCCCTGGGGAGGCTGTTGTCTATGCAGGTAAAGCTGTCTGCTGTGTCCTTTCCATTCTCTGAGGTGTCTAAGCTCTGCTGAGTTCTCTTCAGGGCTCCCTGCACAAAAGCAATTCCATGTTCTATGCAGAAGCACCAGGAAGCCTTCCCTGTTCTGCACTCTGTGCTGTGGTTTTCTACCTAAAGTAGTTCTGAGGCATCTGTGTGTGTCCTCAGAATAACTAATGACTGTGTCCTTTCTCTGCATGGCCCTCTCCGGAGATGACTGAGGAGTCCAATTCTGACATAAGTACTTGGTTGTCCCATCTCAGAGTCTTCCTCCTGCCCCATCCCAGGCTCCTGCAGCCAAAATGTCTCATTAATTTCTCTCTATTCATGCAAGTGGGCTTCTCCATGGCCAGCCTGATAGTAATGTTCAGACAAAGTAAATGATAAAGGCCAGCCCCATAGTCATATCCAGACAAACCAAATGATAAGAGCCAACATTAACTGAGCCAGGTACTGTTCTCATCCCTTCACACTGCTCTGACCAGTTCACCTGAATGTCACCGAAATCAGAGTCTCCCTAGTGTTTCCATGAGATAGGTACTGCTATTATCACCTACACGTTCTAAGAAGGACACTGAGATTTGCCACAGGGCACATGCCTGGTCAGCCATAGAGCTCTCTTCACATCCAGGCCTGGTCAACCATAGAGCTCTCTTCACATCTAGGTTGTCTGGATCCAGATGCCAGTCTCTTAACCCTCCTTGGGCCAAATCTGTCATGTGAGCCAGGGAGGAAGAACATTTTGGAAAAGCTAAAGATGGAAAGAAAACAAGAAGAAAATGGAGGGAAAAAAAAAGAAAGAAAAATTCCCAGATGCCCTATTATGCCCCTCACCCCCATGACATTTATGTTGAAGCGCTAACTGCCAGCACCTCAGAATGTGGCTGTATTTGGAGACAGAGTCCTTTAACAGGCAAATGAAGTGAAATGAAGGCATTAGAGAAGGCTCTAATCCAGTCTGAATGGTGTGTTTATAAGAAGAGATTAGAATACAGACCACACAGACCAGAGGATGACAATATGGCAAGAAGGTGGCTGTCTGCAGGCCAAGGAGAGAGGCCTCAGAAACCATCCCTGCCAACACCTTGACTTTGGACTTCCAGCCTCCAGAACTGTGAGAAAGTAAACATCTGTTGTTTAAGCCACCCTGTGGTATTTTATTGTGGCAGCACTGGCAGAGGAGTACATACCCCCAGCTGCCAGGATTTATATGTGAAATCACTCCAACACACTCTGTTCCATAGAGCTCGAAGGATGCCCAGAGAATCTGTCCTGTTCATTTCACAAAACAGAAAACTGAGGCCCAGAGAGGTGAGGAAATCACCCAGATGCAAATACATGTATTTTGAGAGGATAAAGGAAGACAAATAAAAAGAGCTTCTAAAATCAAGATGGTACAAATCTTTGTTTTGCTTTATAAATGGAAAACTAAGAACCAGAGGGATGAAATAACTTGCTGAAGATTAAAATATATGCATGTCAATGAGGATAAGGAAAGGAAACCAAAAAATGAAAATAACCAGGAAGAACTTCTAAAATAAAGATTGCTCCATTTTGCATTATAAATTGAAAAAAATAGCTTCCTATTAGGTAAGAGCAATGTATTAAATGAGTTCTTCATACTTCTGTGGAGTAGGAGTGCAAATAGGAGTTTTGCTTACTGATTTCTTTGAGTATCATGTAAAATAAAGACATTTTCTAGCAAGAATCTACTGGAATTTGGGGCCAGTTGCTCTCACATTTCATTAATTTTTGTTTGTTAGTTTGGGGACATGATCTCTCTCTGTTGCCCTGGCTGGAGTTTGGTGGTGTCATCATAGTTCAATGTAACCTCGAACTACTGGGCTCAAGAGATTCTCCTGCCTCAGCCTCCTGGGACGACAGGTGCATTTACCATTATAGCTGGCTAATTTTTCTATTGTTTTGTAGAGATGGGGTCTTGCTATGTTGCTCAGGTTGGTCTTCTGACTTTAAGCAGGCTTTCCGAAGTGCAAGGATTACAGGTGTGAGCCACTGTGTCTGGCCACATTTGATTAATTATGAAGGACATTTATTGGGCATTTCACATGGGCTCATAGCTGTGCTCGCAGAGCTCACCATTTTGACCATATGCTCATAAATCCAGGGTGGTGTGAGAGGAGAGACAGAATGACGGAGGTGCGAATGCCTTTGGGCTCGTGCAAGATCCACCTGTGCTGGGGCATCAGGCTGGATCAATGAATAGGAAGCAATAAGCATTGCAAACATCAGGCTTGTGTTTAAACATGAATCACCGCAAATGGCTGAGGTTAATGTGAGTGCCTTTCACTTCCCTAATAGAAAATCCAGCCAACCTGTACCTCTGCTCACAGACTTAGCGATACCCGTGTGGTTTCCATGTGGTCAGAAGCATTAGTTAGGGTCTTGGGCGAAGCCCATTTAGCAAATTAAAATAGTTTTTATTCCCACAGCTAATTGTTTCCTAATTGTTTAAGTAAAAGGTTTTGGTTGTGATTAGAGGCTTTTAGTAAATTAAACCAGTTCACATTTTACAAGTTTAATATGTGGAGCCTAGAGAGGAGGAATGGTTTTGGTAACGTTTGTTATGGCAAGGACTTTGATGTATGAATGTCGATGTTGAGGACCGTTTTGACCCTCTCATCTTACCGCTGGAGGGAGAGAGGCCTAGAGAGGTTGTGCCATTTGACAGTGGGAGAAGCGAGGCCAAATCTGCCCAGGTCTCAGTGCACATTTTAAGGAAGTCCATCTACAGTTGGTAGAGAAGGTTTTAATTAAATAGTTAACTGGCAAAACAGCTCATACACAGAATAAACAGGGCATGCAGAAATGATAATTAATGTGTTCTGCATGTTTCTCAGTTTAATGTGAACTGGTCAGTACCTGATATTTAACTGGGCAGTTGTTGTAGGAAAAGTAAGCACACAATTTTGAGAATTTGAGCTAAGTGACTGACCTAAAGCAACACACACTACAGAAGACAAAATTGATATATTTTACTAGATTTTTTTTTTTTTTTTTTACAACAAATGTACGGAAAGACAATGAATGTTGTTGATGCGATGTAGAGTTTCTCAAAGTGTATTCCTTAGAACCCCACATAACTTAGTGCAATGATAATTGATCAGATGAGGAGAGAAATGATTCCTTGGTCAAATAAAGTTAGAAAATATTAGGTTGTTTCAAAGGTTTTGTCCGTTTTAATGTCATGTGTTTTTGTAGCTCCATATCTCAATAAATATTTATTCTACTGTGTCGTGGTATATACTGATCGATGGAGAATTTTATACTCTATACATTGATGCTGTTCATTTTTTTTTAAAATTAATTAATTAATTAATTTTTTTATTGTAGAGAAGGGGTGGGGAAAGAAGGCAGGGGAAGAGGTGCGTGACAGGGTCGGGCCAGTGGCATGGTACCACATTGGCTGTATCTAGGTAGAGGCAGTTTCAGGCCGGGCCTTGCTGAGTCATTGCTACGCGGAAGTAGCT
>CAUYPK010152127.1:0-25573 GCA_963574355.1 Loris lydekkerianus
AGATAAATCATTTTTTAAGTATCAAAAAATAGACAACTAATATTTATAAATCAAAGTAAAAGATAATTTAAAAAAACAGATCATGCTAAATCTTATAGACAATAGAAAAAGAAGAAATACATGAAAACCATTCTACTTGATCTGGGTACACCTGATTTTAAAGTTGGAGAAAATGTATTATTGTAAAGGAGAAATTATAAACATATCTCACTTATAAATGAGGATGCAATATCCTAAACAACATTTAACATGTTGAGTTAAAAATTAATGTTTAAGTAATATACTTTAGTTAAAATTAAAACCCATTTATGTGAAAATTAGTCACTATTTTCTTTTCTTGTTCTTTTTTTTTCTTCTTTTCCTTTCCCTCAGTCCTTCCCTCCTTCTCTGTCTGCTCTCCCCTGCCCCCATGCCTCACCATGTCATTAATTGTCATTAATTGTCTTCAAATCAAAATTGAATACATAGGATTCATACTTCTCCACTCCTGTGATGCTTCACTAAGAATAATGTGTTCCACCTCCATCCAGGTTAGTACAAATACTGGAAAATCTACATTTTTATGGCTGAATAGTATTTCATCATATACATATACCACAGCTTACCGATCCATTCCTGGGTTGAAGGACAGACATTTAGGTTGTTTCCACATTTTGACAATTGCAAATTGGGCTTCAATAAACAGCCAGAAACATTTTTTTTAAATAATAAGTTTCCTGAGACCCAACATTAGCTGCCCCAGGCCCACAAAAAATACATAACAAGGCCCAAAAGAACTTTCTTATTTTTTGTATTATGTTTAGCTTTTCTGGCAGAATTCTGTGTGTGCTTCCTTCATCAGTACGCCAGTGATGTCTTAAATTTAACAAGGAGAAAGTGATACACTATGAATTATGTGGGGGAAAAATACAGTAATTAAAGGCATGGGCTCTGAGGCCATACTTTCTACTCTTAGTTCCAAGAGTATACTTTTTACACTTGCTACTTGTTGTGTGACACTGAAGAAGTTATTTAACCTCTCTGTGCTTCATTTTCTTCAGCTGTAAAAAATTTTGCCTTGTCATATTTTAATAATATATTTTCTACTATGAGTGTGGGCTGGAACTATTCTATAAGTGCACAATGACTAACTACAGTAAGTGAAGGGTTGGTTGAAAGAATGAATGAATGAATCATTCATTAATAAATGTGGCTTTAATAGTTATGATGATGTTAGAAATGTACTTGCCATGTTTTCCAGTACTGAACTCAGCAGAGATAATATTAAATGTCATCCTTATTTCTGGAATAATGTTACCTGGAATGTTAGCCATGTTGTTTTCTCAACTTATTTCCATCTGAGCTGAAACTTCATCAGCTTCACACTTAATATAGGTGGCTCAGTAAATTTAAGGTAATTTATGATTTCATCTTTCTCAAGTAATTTTCAATCAAGTGAAGTTATCCAACAAGACTGGAAGTTGCACATGGAAACATTTTATTTTAAGGTTTCATTAGTATGCATAAATTCACAGCCCCTCCCAATCTCTATCCATTTTTGCAAGTAATTGAAAAAAAGTGACTCAACATATGTGGATACCAGTTTTTAGGTTAGCAAATGGGGCATGGCATTTTAGAGTGTTTCAAATGTGGAACATTAACTGTGTTATAATTTAATTTCTAATAATGAACTAGATTCTTCCAAAATGAAGAAAACATTCTGTGGCAAACATGGAAAAAAAAAAAAAAAGAAAGAAAAAAGACCAGGAGGATAGTGTCATAGAAAACATTATAGCGTGAGGCAGAACATCCATTTTCCAGTCCCCTTATTCATTACCTGTGGCTAATGGATTTTGCTTAATTCACTTAGACTCTATTTCTTCATCCACATAACAGAGATGGTAATTCTGTACATACACAAAGGTAGAGGCTTAACCAAATCCGTTCATTTACTCACTAGCTACTAACCCCCTACAATGTGCTATGGTCAATTTTTTTCCTTCTTTTGTAGCTGTTTGCACAAGATCCGAGTAGGCATGAACCGGGTGAGGACAACGTGCAATCACGGTGGGTGGCGTCGAGTCAGGGCTACTTGCTCATGCAACTACTTGTACATCTGGTCCTGCTTGGGCTCAATCCAAATGTACCATTTCCATCTTACAATTGGCTGCTGCTGAGGACATCTGACTTAGACTTGGCAAGTCTGACAGAGTCCAGCTTATAATGGGCATTTCCAGATGCACAGTCACTTTGTGTTTGCTCCAAGGTCAAGCACTGTGTCTCTAGCAGGGTCCAGTAGTGTCAGGAGCTGTTTCTCAAAGAGTGTATACTCTGTGCTACAGATGGCATGGCCTTATTCCAGAATTCCTGAGACCTGCATTGAATTCTCTTGATGGGGATTGCCAGTCTCTATAGTGCTTCTCTAGTCACTATAGACATCTCCAATGCCACCAAGTCAGCAGATGTGCTGCAGTCTGGGACTTCTGAGGTTCAGCTCCTGCTCCCGGTTTGAACTTAAAGTTGTCAGCCTTCCACGAAGCTCGGTACTGTGTCAAGGTGGCAGTCCTAGGTGTGGAATGTGCTGCATCCAGAACCCGCCCCCCAAGTATCTAACGGGTGCAGTGCTTTGCTGTTGTTGCAGGGGATTCACGATAGAGCAACTTATCTATTGCATAAGAGGACATATCCCACACATTTCTGACCATGCCACTATAAATCTGAAAGTAGCAGGAGTTCCCTGAAATGTCTGAGAATTCATCTCCCACCCTCAGAGTACCAGCTTTGTACCAAGGCCTCCAACATACAAGTCAGTTCTTGCTCATCCAGTGTAATCAATGCAATGTCATTGTCATATTGTGTCCATGCACTTCAGTTCTATTTGGACTATATTATGCTAGAAGCAGGAGAACTAATATATCCAGAGGAAAAGCTGTAAATAAACATCATTTTTCCATATAAATACAAATGTTTCTATTATACTTTTCCAACTGAAACAGGGAAAAATGCATTTGCCAGATCACTGTCTACATGCCATGTACCTAAGACCTTAATAATCTTCTCTAGCAATGACACCACATCAGCCAGTGCAGCTGTGACCTAGATTACTGCTTGCATAAGTTTGCAGTAGTGTGTGGTCACTCTTCAGGATGGATTTTTTATAGAGGCAAAGCTAGCATGAAAAATGATAAAGACTACCACAATTACATCTTTTAGGTCTTTAATGGTGACACCAATTTCCCTTCAAACTCTGTAGACCACGGACTGAATGTGAGTGTTATTCCAACTGCCAGGTTGATGGATTCCAATTAAGCAACTGGGGAAATGACCGCTGATGGGTCCATTAGGCCTGTGGCCATGTTGTGAACTGGATCTCATTCAGAACTCCCTAAAGACCTTTTCTAGACACTTTTCTAGATCCTATTTAAGCTCTCCCTGCCACGTGGACTCTGTTTATCTGGGGTCCTATCTTCTCATAGACATTAACTGGCCCAGGTCTTTGACTCTTTCTCCTATAGTGAGTCTGGACAGAGGAGGAGAGGTACCACTGAACTTCTTAGTGATCTTGTTCTCCTTTCCCTGATTTACTCCTGATAGCCTGAGTGGACACAGAATATCCTCTGAGCTTTCCCATGATCCTCTGAAGGGTCCTTTGTCCCTATATAACACATCCATCTCAGATGCCCAATTATCTCAGGTCCTTTCCTTATTTCACCATCTTCCAGGGAAGCAGGATCTCTACTTTGCTGACATCCCTGCAGATCTCTTGGTAAACAGACTTGCTCCTCCCTTATCAGGCCCAGCACAACCCGAGGTATGGTATGTAGGGATTTAACTCTAGTTAGCCAGTCAAAAGAGAAGGGGAGGGCAGCTCGCAAGGGAGACACCTGTTAGGTAGGAAAGGCATCTGCAACATTTTTCAGCCAGGCTAAGTTCTAGCTTTTTCTAGAGAAGGGACACCACTGTGAAAGCCCAGAGGATCAGTGTGTCCTATAGAGTAGACATTATCAAAGCTAATCATCCTGATGCCCTAGCCCATGTTTTGAGATGCTAAGTTTTCCCCCCCAAAGGAACCTTGTGTTCAGCCCATGTTTTTAGGCCTTTGCATAACAGCCCTGCTTTGACTGAGTATTTAAATTTCTTTGAAGCTCTGCCATTCTAATAATGACATCTTCAGGCTGATGCTCAGATAGACCTGCTTTTCCACTACAGAAGGTAGGCGTCTCTTTACAAGGCATCAAGGAGGCCTTTTGGCTGCCACACTTCGCCATCGCCTGCTTAGCTATTGCTCTGGTTCTCTCATTGTGTCTCTGTAGGGCACATATGCACCTTAGCAATAATAATCCAACTCTGTCAACATGGACATTGTTTGCACCATATCTTTCATTTACAACATTCCTGCACCTGCCAAAGCATCTACCTTCCAGGGACGTTTTCCTGGGTCAGCACAAATGAAACATTTAGTGATTGGTGTGCAATCTTCTGCCAGGGATAATTTATGCCCCATTGCCAACAAGAATAGCATCCTCTTTACCTGGAAGGTTGTGGGTGAACCAGTCTCAAATTTCAATCCTATCACAACCTATTTTCTCAAACCACTCGGAACCATCTGTGCTAGTTCAAGTCCTCCAAGAAGTCAGTGACCGGGCAGGATCAGACACAGGGAATGTGGCAAGGGAGCTGGAGGCATCCATGAAGGCCGTCAGGCCGTGATGCAGAGTCTGAGCTTTTCAAAGGAGAAGGGAAAGAAAGCAGTGTGAGTGGCCTAGAGCGTAGGCTGCACTACAATTGTAAGGACGTTCAGGAGTAGGTGACTGGAGTCCTGAAGGCAACGTCAGAGTGTGCTCATGTCTCAGGAGAATCTGCCTGCCTTGACATCCTGGCCCCTTTATCAGTGTCTGGGAGCAGCTTATGGGAAATACAGCCTCAGGGAAAACACGGGGATGGATTTCAGAGCTGGCATCTGAGTCTACAGGTCAAGGATTTTCCATAAACTGAACTTAAATAGATTCATTTCCATGGCTCCCACAGGTTAGCATTATCGAGCCTTAAAACATACCAGTCACCATTCTAAGTGCATTTTAGTAATTGTCACATGAGGAGATTGGTTCTTCAATGATTGCATTTTTAAAGAAGGGGCAACTGAAGCTAAATGGCTTGCCCAAGTTCACACTGATAAAAGGTGATAGGAAAGGATTTAAACACTGATATCTCTGGTTACACAACTAGATGGCTTGAACCAAATGGATCCTGTCCTCCTAAGAATATGCTGTGAAAAAGATGTGGGAACAGACAAACATGATAAAATATAGTTGTTTTTATGCTGATGGTTGTAAAGTGTCTAGAGAAGGACTGCTTACGTCCACAGGGGATCGGAGAAGGCTTTCACTTAATTTAAGGACGCTTAGGCATTTTGCAGAGAGCAAAGGGATTCCAAGGAAACATGGAGCAACACTGAACTGGAAGACAAGATTATCAGTGCTAGTTCTAGCATGGACTTAAATATTTTCAAATTATTTGCAGCACATGAGTATCCTGGTCCTTCTCAAAGAGTTAAATAATAAAGAAGCTTGTGTTTTTTCCAAGCTCCTAGTAGCAGGCCACTCCCTCCACCAGAAGAGGCTTAAACAAATACTTATAGTACTAAGACAAGCAGAAAGGATGTTGATCATGGCATACAAATGCAGACAGAGAGTAGTGACCCGAAGAGAGAAGGATACCTAAAGCAGCAAGCAATAGCAGCAGCCGCCACCGTGCCATTCACAGAGGTACAAGTGAGGAGGGGGCAAAGCCTTCTGCAGAGGTCAATTGAATAACAGTTGGCATTCAAAGACTGAAGTGGATGACAAAGACAAGTTAAGAGTCCACAGTCTGGAATACATGTCCTGTTGCTAGAAATAAAAACCTCAGTGAATGCATAAGGAAGGAGCACCCTGAGGGAAAAAAATTGGACAGAACAGAATGGAAATTTTTCTCTTATGTTTAGAGTCAGTCTAATGAGTACTAAGATTGTAATTCCCCAGAATCAAAGTCTTAAATGCCTATACCTTATGACATGATCCACCAATTCCTCTTCAACAAATTGTTACAGAAATTATAGCATGTATACATAAAGGAAAACAAATAAAATATCCTATGATGTATTGTTTTCAATGGAAAAAAAAACTAGAGACAATTGAAATCCTCATAAACATAAACACCATCATGCTGTGGTGCATCAAAATGCACCAACCGAGAGAAGTTACTTGTGAGTTCAATAAACACCTACTGAGATACTACCATGGGTCAGGCGTTGTGCTAGGAGCTAGGGGAAGAAAAGTAAAGGTATGGTGTCTATCTCGGTAAAGCTTGTAGTCTGGGGAACACGACAGATGATTATAAAGTAAATGGTGATTCGTGAAGATGTGATGAGGTAACTCGGGTGAGGGGACAGAGAAGGAGGACTTTAATATTTAAATCAGGCGGCGGAAGATGAGCTCTCGTAAAACCGTTCTTCTGCATATTGCTATTCAGTTCTCTCACCACCATTATTTGGGTAAGGCTCCTTTCCCCCAGCGTCCATTGTTGTCAAAGATCAATTGGTCATAGCAGATGGTTTTATATCTGGGTTCTCTGTTCTGTTCCATTGGTCTCTGTCTCGGTTTCCATACCAATACCACACTGTTTTGCTATAGCATAATTTGAAGTCTTGTAATGTGATGCTTCCAGAATTACTCTTTTTGCTTAAAATTGCTTTGGCTACTTGGGTTCTTTTCAACCCAAAGGAAGTGCATGATTGTTTTTTTCTAGATCTATGAAGTATGATGTTGGCAATTTGGTGGGCATTGCATTGAATTTGTAAATCACTTTGGGTAGTATGGACATTTTAACAATTCCCCATATTCATGTATCCTAAAATACTTGTATTTAAAAATATTAAATTAAAAAGAGAAAGTAAAACCAAAGGAATGATATAGGATGGGCACTTTTAAAAAGCAAAAGAATGAGTCCAGCCCGGAGGAATTGCAAGTAAGATCCAGAGGCGAGACGAGAGAGGAAGGGCCAAGCCAGGAAGGACACATCCCTGAGTAAATGGGAGAATTCAGGATCCAGCTAATGGAAACAGCCATTGCCTGCATTTTAAAATGAAGACTTTAGAAGACAGGTGACAGGGGAGATAGGTCTATGTCTATTTGCTGATAAAAGCATGAAGGAATAGTTCCAGTCAACCGTTCTCTACTTCCCTCCGTGAGTCATAACGTGGGTGGAGGATGAAGAGGTGTCAGTATATGAGTAAGGTGGGAGGGAAAAAGGGAAAAGTAATTTTCCCAGAAAGTGGGAATAGGAATCTATCAAAATGCGTATAGTAGACTTTTCCAGGCAGTGTTGCAAGTCCATAGATAATTGCATACAGCACGGACATGCATATTAATTACTCTTTGTGTGATTAATATACTTCATTCTCTTTGTTTGGCTTTCCACTTGGCAAAACCTCCAGATTTAACACATGTGGGAAAAAAAAAAAAAAAAAAACAGTGGAAATGACAAACAGAAAACAAAACCACAATGAGATTCAAATAAGGACATGTACGTTATGAGCAACAATGTAAGTAGTGCTAAATAGAATTACACTAAAATTATTAAAATAACTAAAGCTGCAAATGGAATATGACTCATTTTAACATTATTTACCAAATGAAATAAATGAAAAGGAGTCTCTTCCTAAAATAACTTTTTAAAAGATGTTGCCTTTTAAAATGTTTTGGATTTAAGAAAAAAAAAAAAAAAAACATATGGGCAGGTAGGAACGTTAACATAAAATGTAGAAGTCTTTGTACCGACTAAATATAGATATAGTAGCATGCCAGGCTTTAGTTGAAATTTCTCCATATGTAACCTGTAATCATGCAGTATTTACCTTTTCAAATGTCTTATTTCTAAGGCACATATAATGGAACCAACAAAAATGCCAATTACCAAAGTTATATTTCTTTAATGTTGGTTTGCACCAATTCTATATGTGTCTATTGCCGAAACCTCAGAGAAAAGGCCACTTGACCATAAAATAAGGAGAAAAACCACGCAATGAAATTCAACACAACATATGAACAAAATCAAACCAGAAAGTTGAACCAACATGAAAATCCTAAACCTCTAAAAAAGATCTTAAAAGCATTTTAATCTGTATACTAGTACTTTGGGGGGTGCTAAATTACAGCGTTAAAATTACCTCTATATTAACACTTTTCACACTTAGATGTATATAAGACTTTATGTGTAGATTTGGTGAAAGGAAACTAACTGAACTCCACTCCACAACAAAGGAATCAGCATCTTTCCGCAAAAGCAGAAATCTGCTTTTTAAAAAAAGTTTCCCAAAAGGTTTTGAAGTAGGTGACTTTTGACCACATGTTAAAAAAGTACTGCTAGTGAAATTTTAAGTTATATTTCAGAGTAATGACTTTAGGGTCAAAAAAGTTCAAAAAATAAATTTTGTTGGCTTATCAAAACTTTGGAGTTTTGTAATACTGTGCATTTATTATCTAATTCGGTAGTATTCATATGTAGCAAAATCATAAATATGTCTGGAAAAGAAGGATCCTAACCCCAAATCTCTCCATCTAAATGTCCATCTTCAATCACAGTGTCTGTCTTTGTAATAGTTTCCTTAATTAAAGTAGTCTCATTTGTTAATGGAGAGTTTAGCATCTAGCTATTCTATTCAGTTATTCTAAAATGTAAGTATATTCTGAACAACCAAGGTACGCAAATCTTCATTTTTAATTGTATTTTTTATTCAGTATAAATACAGGAATATCCAATGAAAATTTAATATGCTAACTTGAAGGTGCCATCAGAGAAAATATACACTGGATTTTAAAACCTTAGTATTAAAAAGAAAGTAAAAAAAAAAATTCATTACCATTCTTTAATATTGATTACATGATGAAATGCTAATAGATAATTAGATACACATGGATAAATATATTTTATTAAAAGTAATTTCTTTCTTTCTTTCTACTTTTTAAAAGGTAGCTACTAGAACATTTAAAATTATGCAGATGTGTAACATTATATTTCTATTGGATAAGGCTGTTTAAACAATTTTGATTAAGTTGTGTACGTAAATTATACATAATTCGCCATGTATTTTTGTCATTACGTTGTTCATTGAACCTGGACAAACAGAGTATCTTGCTTTTAGTAATTATTCTTTCAATTGCATAGAGAAACTGAGGACTATTATGTGCGCAGAGAGGCGTGGAAGCAGAGGATGTTCTTTCAGTCATAGCAAAAGTGGAAGCGCTTGTTAGCCTCAGGGGATATGGTCTCAAAGAAATCAGGTGACTGTTTACCAGCATCTGCTGGTTTTCACCTGCCCCCAAAACACCAAAAGGGGAAATGGACAGATAGAAGAAGGCAGAAGAAAATCATGATTCACTTAAAGCAACGTGAGGAGGAAAATCAGGAGGAGAAAGTGGAAATGGAACAGAAAACAGGACTGTCTGAGAATTGGCCTTCTTTATAAAACAATGCAAATAACTACATGTCTGATAATAAAGACATTTTGAAAAATAAATCAGATAAATATGATCTTTCAGAAAGCTATGCAAAAAGACCAGAACACTCCTGTTCCCCCAAATGTCATATCCAACAAGTTCAAAGTTTCTATGTAAACGAGAGATAAAGTCGGTGGAGTTTTGCATTAAAAACACAGTTCTAAGTTAAATATCACTTTGTAATCCATGGAAATATATGACACGTTAGAAATTCAATAACACGTATATTTTGGGAGAAAACTATGTGACTTCGTACGATATAAGCGTTTATTCAAAACATTGTTGCCTGCACCCTACAAAGTGCTATACCAAATAATTTAGAGAATAAAAAGGTCAGCTATACAGAAGTCCTTCCCTTTGATAGCAAGGAAATGTCTGCTTCAGAAAATGATCTCTCAAGATTTCATTGACACCGCTCTTCAGTTTTCTGATGTTGGACGGCTGCCTGTTACTCTCATCTTCCCGGGTTCTCTTGTTGGTTTGCTCCATATCTCTGGTCCAGGCAATTGAAACTTTCCTATAGTAATCCGCCAAACCCTTCTCTGGTCTTCTGAGGAACCGCACCCATCTGCATTGTCTGCTGTCTTATTCTTCAGCTTCACCCTCAGGCAGCACGAGTGGAAGGAACCCCAACGCTGAAGGACTCCTCTCAGGCTGGCTGATTAGCCTACATAGGAAGGAAAACAAAAGAGACTGAAGGAAGCATTCCCAGTGTACCGCAGCAAATGAGAGATTCCTGGGCTATTACTCTGTGCTGAGGCTTGAATGTGTCTCCTTCGAAACTCATGTTCAGATTTGATTCCTAAATCTGGGGATGGGGGATTTGCATGATGGCACTATCTCACGGAGTGAGCTCTTGCTTTCCTGGGAATGGATTAGTTCCTATGAGAACAGGTGGTTCTTAAGTGAAGTCACCCTCTCAGGTCCTTCTTTACACTCGCCCTCTTCCCCTTCCACTTTCTGCTGTGAGTTGAAGCAGCACGAGACCCTCACCAGAGGGGCTACCTGAACTTGGACTTCCAAAACTCCAAGATTATAAACCTAATAAACTTCTTTTCTTTATAAATTTTCCAGTCTCAGGTATGCTGTTCTAGCAACACAAAATGACTAAAGGAACATACTCTCAAATTCCTATACCTCTGTAAAATACCTGAGACCATAGCAGAAGTACTAATTTCAAAAAACAATACACCAAGGATACAGATAGAAATGTATATACTAGATAAGTGTTGACAAATCTAATTAAGAAATAGCTGGCTTTATGATCATAGTCATCCTCTTCCTCCAGACCCTTCTCCATTGAGTTATGGCTGAACAGAGTAGGCAGTAAACTTGCTTCAGAAGAAAAAAAAAAAAAGACTCACCTGTCAGGAAAAGCTAAAAGCATGGATTTAGTGCAGCATCTGGCAGATATTTATTAGTTATGCCAACTGAAACAGATGGGCAGGCATGCTTTAAAATCTGTTTTTTTATGGCCTAGAATGACAATGAATAATAGGTCAAATATCACACTGGTGATTGATCATCATTCCAGAAGAATAAAGTGAGCATTTTAAAATTTTCTTTGTTTGAATATTTTTTTCTCTCTCCCCAATTTTTATGTTAGTCTATACACCTCCTTATTTACATGTTAAGTATCGTTTTGAAAAACTGGTCATGATATTTTCATTCTTTTTGCTAAAAAGCAGTAATAGAAATTAAAGATAAATAGTATATGTCAAAATTCACATCTTAGATGCTCAATCCTCCAACTGTCTATAAATCAAAGGACTATTGGATAGACATGAAATCACTTTGCATAATATGAGCTAGGTAAACATATATGTGTTACACACACACACACACACACACAATGGATTCCGTTCCTATGACATAGGGCATCATTCTTAGTACTCCTAATTTATTGCAAGAATTTAGTCTCTAAATTCCTTAATGCCATTGCTGTTCTTTGATGTCTATTCCTTGTGGCTCAGCTTCTGACTCAGACCACACCCACTCTTTGGAACATCCAAATGTCATTCCAATTTATTCACCACCTTTCTAATGACATAATTCCTATTTGCAATGAGTTCAAACAGATTTTTCATTAATGGGCAATGATGCCATATTGACTTCTACTCCCCAAATTTGGCAAACTGTTACATCTTTTCCCTTATAGTGATAAATATAAATAAGCATCAGTCACTTTATGGGATAGCTAAACCAAGCTTATACTATTTAGTTTGAGAAATTTTCAAAACCTTACATTTTCTAGATTTTCATAATCCAATCTCTGACTGTAGTGACTATAGGACTGATTTTAGAAAGGCTATAAATAGAAAATGTTCATAGATTAATCAAATCTCTAAGTTAGGGGGGTCCTTACTCTGTAAATTTTTTTTTTTTTTTTGGCATGGTTTTTGAAAATGTCTTCAGACATTCATTTCTTATAATTTAATTAACCCAGTATTCATTGTACTTTCCAATTTTAAGAATATTGTGTTAGGTATATTGATGAACAGAGGAGACAGAGGCCCTACCTCTGAGTAGCTTGTCATCCAGGCTGGAAAGCAGAATAGAAATATGTAGTGAGGTTTCCAAGATACATGCAAGTGGCAATTTTGTGGGATAGAGTCCCACTACTTCCTTTCCTCCATATGTCCCATCTTTATTTTTATTAGTTAATTTACATAAGGACTTTCAGTAGTTTTGTCTAAGAAGAAAGGTAGGACTATGAAGATAGCAAAGTTTTGCACATAAAATTCATGGCAAAGACAGAGGAGAGGAGAGAAGAGAAGGACAAATTTTGAACGTTTGTAGTAAATGACATTAGAGATAAAAATCCCAAAAGATTTTCCAAGAATTATTATGTGAGAATTAGAGCATAAAGTAATGACATTTGGGGGAGTATAAATAATAAAATGTGACATGGGGTGGGAGATAGGAGATTCCTTTTCAGTTTCTATTGTTTTCTACACATCTCTGTAGTTTTCACCTGCTAAGCTCGCAAAGGATCCTCACCGAAAATCCCTGTGCTTGACAGAACAGCAGGAAAGGTGCAAAATCCATCCAGAGGCCTTCTGCTGGCCATGCAGGTGTGTGGAGGCACCACTCTCAGATGCCTGGGGTAGAGCAGTGTGAGCAGTCTTGGTCCTGAGCACATCACAATGTTCCCTGGGGTCTCAGAAATAAAAAAGATACAGGCATTTGGCAGCAAAGTCCTGAACCCAAATATGTAATACATCGGAGTTAATGAGCTATTAAAATCCACAGATGAAATTCTGAGACATCTAGATAACCAAGTTCTGAAACAATGATGAACAATTGAAGATGAAATATAGTAAGCACCAATTTGTGTAGCAGGAACTTCAGGTTATAAAACACCAACAACTGAAAGGGGGAGGAGTCATTAAAAATGTTTTAAGGGTTGTGAATAAAAAGAGACCCTGAAGGATGGCAGGGGTAAGCTCGGCCTGTTTTAAGTGGCAGCTGTGATGCGCTGGCAACAAGCTGACTAAATGTGTTAATTATTACCTGCAAAGAAAAAAATCTAATTCAGGGGAGTATGACTTGTCCTTCCTTTACATATTGGTTTGTTCTTTCAGCAAATTGTTGAGCACTACACAGCCCGAAATTTGGGATCAGTATATGCAGAAACATATCTGTATCTTTAGGGAGCTCACGGTTTAGTGGAAGCTGACAAAAATATGGGAAATTATAACAAAGAGATAAATGCAGTGAAATAAGCCCGTACGCCATGCCGTGGACCAACGCACACCCTCAAGTCCTCTGAGGACAGACGTAAGCAGACATGTTTTCATCACATGGTGCTAACAACTCCTGCCTCTAGGTAAATAGATTGAGAAAAGAAATCATGACCAAACCTGGCAATAACTTCCAGCCTGTTGCAAAATGGTAACCTGAGACAAATATCCATTTCAAAATTTGGACGGACTCTCTGAGAAGGCACATCAAGGAGCAGAAGAAGCCAAAACCAGGAAGTCATCATTAGTGGGAAGAGCAGGTGGAGGACAGAGGATCCCTGCAACAAGCCTTGTATGACCTGGTACCAAAATGTATTGATATAGGCTGGCCAAGCAGAGATTTGGCATTTAATGTTGCTGTTCAAAGGTTGATGACTCTATTTCTCATAATAAAGAGCACTAACATATGATTTGGCAATATAGATACACAAAGTATCACCACTAGATAATCCTAATTCACCATGTGAAAGAAGCAAGGTTATAGCAGCGTGCAGTGCCACGTGCCTGTAAGTCCCAGCTGCCAGGGAGGCTGACACAAGAGGACCACTGGAGCCCAGGAGATCTAGTTTGCAGTGTGGTGTGATGATTATACTTATGAAAAGCCACTCTACTTTAGTTTGAGCAATATATAGAAATGAAAGAAAGAGAGAGAGAGAAGAAAGAAAGAAAAAGAAAGAAAGAAAGAAAGAAAGAAAGAGAAAGAAAGAAAGAAAGAAAGAAAGAAAGAAAGAAAGAAAGAAAGAAAGAAAAGGAGCAGCAGCAGTAAGGGTCTTGGTGACTGTGTACAAGATATTTTCAAACATTTTTTGAAGTATTTAACTACGATGAGGTCAGGTGATTGCTCCTAATGTTGCTGGGCATTACAGGACAAGGATGAGCTCAGGGATTTGAATTCCCAGCTCAAACACTGCATAAATGACTAGGAAGATTCTCTCTATAACTTGACAGAGTACCATTTTTCCCATTGCTGCAGATCTAACATTGTTTAAAACCAAACCCAGAATCTTATCCTGGCTGAAGTACAATGTAAGTAAACTTCCAGCCTCACAAGGTGTCTACTGTTAAAGTGAGGGCAGATATTATCAAGGCACAGGCTCCTGAAAGGTGGAATGCAGATTATGTGGGAAGAGATGAAGCTGAAGGCATTGAGCTCTTAAATTCTGAGAAGTTTCTGTTTTTAGTGGAAGCATTTTCCTCAGCCCACATGGAGAGACCTCTCCATCCCCTGTAGAATCAACCCTTTCACCCCATCTGAGGTTAATGCTGCATTTTCTGAGGAAATTGTAAAGGCCTCTGCTAATGCAGGGCCCTGAGGAAAGATGCTGAGTATCCTCAGGACCCCACCACTGTCCTTCTTTCACCTGGACCTGGACCTAGACTCAAGTCCCAGCAGGACGCTGAAGATGAAAAGTACAAAGTGTGACCTATGAGGGGGTGTGTACACGTCAAAGGACTGCTTGAGTTGTCTAGTTTGTACAGATAGAAACCTAGAGAAACATGTGTGGGAATGAATAGTGAGAATGTGGAGTAAAGGTGGAAGGAACATAAAATTGGATCAAGACAAATGTACTGATATAGGCTGGCCAAGCAGAGATTTGGCATTTAATGTTGCCCTTCAAGGGGCTAGGAAGGGCACAATAGCTTATTGAGTTTGTTGACTGAAACATGAACCAAAAAGTGGACCACAGTGAGAAAGTTAGGAACGCCAGCCTTGCCCTGGCTTAGTGTAGAGCGTGGGACTCAAAGCATCAAGGAGATTGGAAGGTTAGAGTGTGTTCACCACTTGACACCTACTCATTTCCCCTGGGAGGGTCAGGAAGACACATCTTTTGCCACATCTATGAGAAACAAATTTTTGAGTGGAGTCTCAGCAACCTTGCAGAGGTTTGCGATCACTCTTCTTTATAAGCCAGACAGACCCAATAATGGGACTGTGGTCAGTGAATTGGGAGTAAGTGACTATAATAAATTGGGGGGATCAATCTCCAAAGGCAATTCTGCTATGAACTGAATGTTTGTGTCCCCCGTAAAATTCACATGTTGAGACCCTACCCCACAGTGTGTGGTATTTGCAAGTGGAGCTTGGGGGAGAAAACTAAGTGTAGATGAGGTTGTGAGGGGAGAGCCCCCATGATGGCTTTAGTGCTCTTATAAGAACAGGAAGAGAAGTACGAGCTCTGTCTTTCTCCAGCTGCTTTCAGAGAAAAGGCTGTGTGAGCACACAGCGGGGAGACAACTATCTAAAAGCAAGAAAAAGAGCTGTAACCAAGAATTAAGTCTGCCAGCACCTGATCTTAGGTTTCCCAGACTCTACCATTGTGACAGTTTTCTTTTAAGCCACCCGGTACATGGTACTTGGTTATAACAGCCCCAGATGACTACAAGGTGGGTGGTTACTGTATGAGAGGGCAGAAAGGCCAAAGTAGCAATCAGAATACTCTGACTCACGCAGACCTGTGGCACCAGCTAGCTAACATAGTGTTCTGGACCTGAAATAGGTAAGAATCTTACCAAACTCTTACACAATCTGGACAAGCAGAAAAATTCTAGATCTAGTGATTAAATGTCTAATCTGAATCATGAAAATAGAAAGCCATGACTTCTCAATCAGTTCCTAGCCAGTTTGTAAACGCAGAACTCCTTGGATGAAGGGAGGATCAGGTCCCCTGAGGAAGGACTTTGGAACACTGCACACAAGTTTCTACCATTCGTCTTTTCCCAGCTATCCCCAAAGGTATCTGTCTAGGACCTTTTATCATAGTCACTGTGCATTTGGGAAAAGAAAATAATCTGACTTGTCAGAGACTACTGGTCACTGACTGGGTCTGAATGACAGTAATTCCAGGATATCCAAAATCTCATTATGGTCCACCAGTCAGAGGAAGGAAGTCAGAATCAATGGAGTTTTTGCTCACAGAAGGCCTTCCCAGTTTCCTGCCCCTATCCTGTGTTTTTCTTCAGTTCTGGAAGGCATAATTGCAACACATACAGTCAGCAGCTGGCAAAACTCCACACTGGTTCCCTGGCCTATGGGGTAAGGGCATGATGGTGGGAAAGGCCAAGTAGAAACAACTAGAACTGCTTCTCCCTCAGCAAATAGTAACCCAGAAGCACTCCTGCATTCCTCCTGCAGAAATGAGTGCCATCAGCAAGGACTTGAAAGACACAAGGTGGCAACTCCCACCACATCCCCACTTAGCTCACCTATTTGCTTGTACAGAAGACAGATTGCTCTTGGAGAATGACAGCCGGGTTTTGTAAGCTTAACCAGGTGGTGACTCCAATTGCTACTGCTGTGCCAGATGTGGTGTATTGTTTGAACAAATTAACACATCCATGGGTACCTGGTATGCAGATATTAATCTGGCAGTGCTTTTCTTCTTCATACCAGTTAAGATAGATTGCCAGAAGCAGTTTGCTCTCGGCTGGCAAGACCAGAAATGCATATTCACTGTCCAACCTCAGGGATGTATCAACCTTCCATCCCTATGTCACAATTTAGTTCGCAGGGGTCTGTATCCCCTGTCTCTTCCACCAGGCGTTACAGTGGTCTGTTGTATTGATGACATCATGCTGATTGGACCTAGTGTGCAAGTCCTAGCAGGTGTACTAGACTTATTGGCAAAACATTATGTCAGAGGGTGGGAAATAGAACAAAAATTCAGGGGCCTTCTAGCTCAATGAAATTTCTAGGGGTCCAGTGATGTCTAGGGCATGTCAAAACTTACCTTTTAAGGTGAAGGATAAACTGTTGCATCTGGCCCTTGCTGTAACCCAAAAGAACCTCAATACACAGTGAGCCTCTTTGAATTTTGGAGGAAACCTATTTCTCAGGTGGATGTGTTATTCCAGCCCAGTTTTAAGGGGGAGGGGGCAAAGAGTCTGCAGCATATTCAGGCTTCTGTTCAAACTGCTCTTCCTTTTAAGCCGTAATATCCAGAAGATGCAATGGTGCTTAAAAGATAAATACTTTATTCAGTATCAATTATGAATGAACATCCATGACATATTCCATGCTCATGGATTGGTAAATAGTAGGTGAGGCTATGTTTTTCTATTTCTGTAGAGAATGTCATTGGTGTTTTAATGAGGATTGTATTGAATTTTCATATTGCTTTTGGTAGTATGGAGAATTTAACATTATTGATTCTCTAAACTATAAGCATAGAATACCTTTTCATCATTTGTGTATCCTCTGCAATTTTTTTTCATGTTTTATAGTTTTCATTATAGAGATCTTTCACTTACTTGGTTAAGTTTATTCCTAATAGTATTCTATATTTAGCAATTGTAAACAGTATTACTTTCTTGGTTTTTTTTCTTTTTTGAGATTGATTACTCTTAGTATATAGAAATGCTGCTGATTTTAAAGTTGTATCATGCAACTTTGTATCCTGGATTTGTATCCAAATCCAGAGGATTCTCTGGATATACGATCATGTCATCTAAAAACAAGAATAATTTGACTTTTTCCTTTCCAATGTGGATGTCCACTATTTATTTCTACTGTCTGATTGCTGTAGGTAGAATGTCCAATACTATGTTGAATAACAGGGGTGAAAGTGGGCATTCTGTCTTGTTGCAAATCTTACAAGGAAGGCTTTCAGTTTTTTCCCATTCAGTATGACACTAGCTGTAGATTTGTCTTACATGGCTTTTATGTTGAGGTATTCCTTCTGTACCCACAAGTTTTAGGGTTTTTATCATGAAGCGATATAGCATTTTATCAAATGCTTTTTCTAGAATCAGTTGAAATGATCATAAGATTTTTGTCATTCATTCTGTTGTAAAGATGTATCACATTTATCTGGGCACGTTGAGCCATCCTTGCATCCCTAGGATGAATCCCACTTGACACGGATGAATAATCTTTTTAAAGTGCTATTGAATTGTGTTTACTAGTATTTTGTTGAGGATTTTTGCATTTGTGTTCTTCAGAGATATTGGCCCATAGATTTTGGATTTTTTGTTGTTGTGTCTTTTTGGTATCCAGTGATAACAGGCCTCATACAATAAGGTTAGGAGTATTCTCTCCTAGGTTGGGTGGAGGTAATAGTTTAAGCAAAACTGGCATTAGTTCTTCTGTGAATGCTTTGTAAATTTAGCAGGGAAGCCATTGGGTCCTGGGTTTTTCTTTGAGGGAAACTTTTTATTACTGTTTCTATCCAGTTTAATGGAATAATTTCTGTGTTTCCTAGAGAAGCCTTCCTCCTTTGTAAATAAGAACTCTAGGTCAGCAAAGCATATATCTGCGGGGAAAGGAAGCAAAAATTTTGCTTGTGGATCATGAAGAATGATATTGAGTTGTGCTACTCATATTTCCACCTCTTGATTCCTAGACCTATAAATCCTGGCTATGGAAGAAACAACACTATTTATTGGACACTGAGTCTAAGCACATGCAATCTTCTGGAGAATCCTCCCTCTTCCCTGCAAGTTGTTGTCATCTAGCTGGTGCTGCAAATGAGTCTTCAAAAGAGTATTACACTGTTCTATCAATACGGTTGCTTTAGAATGGTGGATAACATGGTAAGACCAGTTAACTCCATGAGCCTGGGCATACTGCCACATTACATTTGCTGGGAAGTGAGTGTCTTAAACAGAAGCAGTGCTGTGCGGAACATGAGAAGAATGGGTAAGGCATTCTTACTGGCTGGTTGATCACCCTGGAGATAGTGCCATCCTGGATACTCAGTGTTGGTCTCTGCAGCTGGCAGATTGGATACTGAGCAGTGGCCTGAACCAATTTAGTCTTGGTGAGTGGAAGTCCATTCTGAAGCCAGCCTAGTCTTATCCAAAGCTCATGGTGACTACTTCCTGGCTACATCTGATGTTTTTTCAAAGCCCAAGGGCTCTGTATCCAGCAGGTGGTAAATCCTGCCAAGACTGACTCATTTCCTTGAGGGCAACATGTTCCCTTCTGGATCAAGGTGGGTCTAGAAATACCAGGAGCGTCAGGAACCTGTTTGGTACTTTTATTTCACTGTCACTGAGCTGATACCCAAATAGCAAAGCAAAGTTCCCTGAGCTCTTCCTTTCCTTTTCCTAAGTGGAGGAAGATTCTACCTGAACTGCACTGGCTGGAATTGGGGGAGAGGGTGACACAGACACTGGCTTGTCTGTCACTACTATTTTCATTGGGTCACCTACCCAAGCCCAGTGGCTCCAAGCCAGCACAGCTGCAGGAATTGTCCAAGGATTGCAGCCTTTGTGGCCCAACTGCCTTATGAATTTAGTCCAGGCCCCAGGCTGCTTTTTGGCAGTCAGAGGAAGAGTTAGCTAGAACTTTGGTTATAGGGCAAGAGGATTTCCCTTTTGCCAGGCTGGTCCAAATGCTCCCTCACGTGCCCCAGCGCAGAATTCTGCCCTGCACTGTATTGCACTGTGCCAGGGCACCTCTGAGTTTCAATGAAAAAAAAGTACCACAGTCACTTGGCTGTCCCTCCACTAGACACACAGATTCTCTTTCCTCCTGGCAAGCTGGCACCACACTACTGGAAATGGGGGGTCAGGGGAGAGTGGTGGTATAGGTAATGAAGATTGTCTTTTCTTCCCTCCTTAGTGCCTCTTTCCTTGATATAATGTCAAAACCAAGTAGTGTAATCACTCACCTGAATTTTGTTTTTTTCTGAAGGCGCTGGCTTGTGTGAATAGCTGCTGAGTTTGGTATTTGTGCAGAGAGATGATCAACATAGTTTTCTATTCAGCCATCTTGCTCCCTGATGCAGTTTCAAGATTCTTTCCTGAGGGTTTGCTTTCTAGGAATCCTGTGGCATAAATCTTAGCCTGGGTTCACCAAAGAAAAAATTAAAAAAAAAAAAAAAGCAGATCTAGAGTCAAAAACTTAAGGATACTTATTTGTTTTGGGGAAGTAATCTCAGGGAACAGATATAGTGTCTGGAAAAAGTGAAACAGGAGAAAAAGGGAAAACAAATCTAAAGGTGTATTGTCAAGCTAGTAAATACTTCTCTGATCAAATTCACTTGATCCTTTCCAAGACCTTATAGGAAACCATGCAGAACATGCCTCAAAATTGTCCACACAGGGACAATTTATCCTAACACTCCTTCTCTATAAGACCTTGACCCACATGTGTTTTCTGGTTGGGACGGGGTAAGTGCAACGTAAAACCTCTGGAATGGAAAGCAAGAGGCATGAAGTGTAGTTGAGGCGATGCCCTGGCAGGTTGTGTCTATAAAAATCTGATTGTTGCAACAATGGATGGAATGAAGGAAGCTGGGAGAATGTGAGGCAGGGCAGGGCAAAAGAGTTGTCTGATACAGAGATAACCAAATGAAATACCAAATACCCTGCAAAAGAATAGATGTTACTGAATTAAGAAACTCTTGTAAATCTAAAACAGAAATAACAACAAAGAGAAAACTCTCATATAATATTGAATGAAGGTTATCAAAAAAATCTCATTTTCAGAAAGTGAAACCCAGAAAGACAGAAAGCAAGTAAGGAAATGATCCAAGGTGAGATAGAGAAATCATAAATGCTGATTAGGACATAATAAAGCCTCATTCAATATCTAAAACACCAGTAAAATGAAAATGCTTAAGAGGAAGAGCGATGCTGGTGAGGTGGGAGTAGAATGACCACCATGCCCTGCTGGTGGGCATACGGCTATTGCAGTGACTGGGAAGAGTGTCTGCACACCCCGGCAACTGGAAAGTGCACTCCTGGATTTATGTTCCCAGGAATCCCAGAGCAAGTTAAAGAGATATGGCCAAGGAGGTTTGAAGCAATTTACTTTTTGTACTGGAGAACTATAGGCACCTTGGGTTTCTAGAATGGTTAAATAGATAGGTAAAGTGTGATTAATACTATATGTGGTATTAATTAGCAGTAAGAAGCAAAAGATTAAATGTACATAAAGTGACATAGTCCATATAAACAGAGTACTTGGTCACAGAAAGTAGGAAATGAACATAATGCCATTTAGATAAATTAAACACATGTGTGTAAACAATATAATTTTTAGAATAACACATACAAGAATAGACACGTCTAAAATATGTAAGAATAAGTGCTGAGGAATGAAAAAGCAGTGAAGCATAGGGACAAAGGGAATAAACAACCAAGCACGAGCAGGGCCTTCCTGTACCAGTAATGATGACAACATGCTGCAAATTAAGGATTATTGAATATGAGGCTCAAAAATAAACTCAAAGCTTTAAAATCAAACACAAAAATGAATGAGTAAAGTTAGAAAAAAGAATAAGCAGTACTGTGGTGATAAACAATCTTCAGCAATGGAGTTTCAGCAGTGTGATAGACTCTGGCACAAGCTCTAACATTTTATAAAACAGTGAATATCAGCCCAATTCATAATTGCTAAGTCATGGAAGAAGCCCAAGTGCCCATCGACCCACAAATGGACTAATAAATTGTAGTATATGTATACCATGGAATATTATGCAGCCTTAAAAAAGATGGAGACTTTACCTCTTTTACGTTTACATGGACAGAGATGGAACATATTCTTCTTAGCAAAGCATCTCAGGAATGGAAGAAGTATCCAATGTACTCCGATCTACTATGAAACCAATATATTAGCACCCACACTTCCATATGAAAGCTATAACCCAACTACAGCCCAAGATGAAGGTGAAAAAGGAAGGGGAGGGGAGTGAGGATGATGGGTAGAGGGAGGGTAATGGGCCTGTCCACACCTATGGTGCATTTTACATAGGTACATGTCAAATCTACTAAGTATCGAATATTAAGGTCTTAACACAATAATTAAGAAATTGCGGTGAAGGCTATGTTAACCAGTTGGATGTAAGTATTTCAAATTGTATATAAAACCAGCACAATGTACTGCATAAATGCATTAGTGTACACAGCTATGATTTAATTAAAAATGAATATCATAAAATGGAGACAATAGACATGAATCATTTAGTATAATTAAAAAATGAATATCATAAAATGGAGACAATAGACATGAATCATTTAGTATAAAAGTTTGACAATGAAAGGAAGGACAAATTTGATAAGAAAAATACTTCAAGTGAAAATACTTGCTTTTGGTTATTATTTTTTTTTGTAGTATGTTCAAGGGCAGTAAAATATGAAAGCAAAGGAGAATAAAGTCCAAGCATATTGTGAATTGAGAAGCCGTGAGAGCCAGTTTCTTGGAACTGATGCTTACGATGTCTCTGTGACAGCATCCCACTGAGGACACCCTTTTTAGGCAGAAACCTTTGCTGAGAATGCCTCCATCTCCCACCTCTGTTGACTCACCAGTCAAATCTATGCCTATGCTGAGAGTTAGTGACTTGTTCATATTTGAAAATACATACTGACTTTTAGTTACTATTAAACTAAATTCTTATTTTTATTGTTCGATTTTTTGTTTTCTGAGACAGGATTTTGCTCTGTCACCCAAGCTGGAGAACAATGTGCAATTATAGCTCCTTGTAACCTCTGACTCATGGGCTCAGGCAATCCTCCTCTCTCAGCCTCCCTAGCAGATCATGCCTGGCTAATTTTCTTTTCCTTTTTGGTAGAGATGGGGACTCACAAGTTGCCTGGGCTGGTCTCAGACTCCTGGGCTCAGGTAATTCTTTCACCTCGGCTTTTCAAAATAAACATGTTATTTAAAAAAAAAAAAAAAAATTATATTTTAAAGAAAAGTGGAATAGTCTTACTCTGAAGAAATGATTTTATAATGGGAACTTGAGGCCTTTAGGAAAGCAGGTGATGAAGAAGGGGATATGTTGTATTAGATAGAAGGCAGAGCATGAAGGAGGACTTCCAAAAACTATTCATAACACATGAGATGGTCAACCTTTATTCTCTAAGACTCAGAGACCTCATCGATCTTATCCCCTTACAGTTACCTAGAGAAAACAGCTGTTTTCTCTACTTTACTACCTGCATCAGGAATTTAGCCATAAATTAAAGAATATGTAGTATTATAAGCCAACCTAAATATCTCCCAAGTCAATAGAATATCATTTAGAGATTAAAGTTTCTCTCTTTTTTGTATTTAATTTAACCAAATATAACAGACATTGTCTCCTCTCAGGTAAAGAAAGAAATCTCAATCTGTTGCACATTTCAAATAAAAGAAGGCAGAAAATTTCAAATAATGGTGGTGTTTTACCTGGTTTTCTAGTGTCTTGTGTGCTTTTCGGTGTCTTGAGCTTCTTTCGAATTAATACAGAGCACCATAGGTGGGAATTTAAAATTATGTAAAAATTCAATGTGTAGTCACATAGTTGTGTAATAGTCCAGATAAATATGACCAGTATATGCTTTGAAATATCAAGCAATGCCAGAAAAGAATATATATTTAAATTCTAATATATTTTATTACTTAAATATTTATTCTCAAATAACAACCTTCTCAAATAATGCCAAGGTTTTTTGGATCCAAATAAAGTAGTGGAAATTCCTTAATTATTTTTGTTTCATGTTATATGTTGTCATTCTATTCTATGGCCTTGATTTTTTTAAGGTTATTCTTTGTGACAATATGTGGCTATGACTGCACACATGAAAAGTTTGTCACAGCTTTTCCTCCTTCCTTTAACTCTTCTCCCTCACATCAAACACAAAGGGAAAACACTATTCAATTTTGTTTTCTGGGCTTTCCCAACACCACATATATGGTGTTAGTCCCTTCAACTCAGCAAACTGTTGATGTATAAAAAACAATATTCTCCAAGTGCGGAGGGTCAGGTAGTGCAAAGATACTTAAGCTGATACAGAAGGCCCATGTCTCTACTACCAAAAGAATTACTGAACTGCTGTTTGCAAAGCTCTGTTTTTGCATGTAACTTTTCTTGGCAACAGATGCAATATTTATAGTAAAGTCTATCACCGTTTATTAATGTTATACATTAGAGTTATTTGCTACTCTAAAAATGATATGCTAAAATATGCCGAAGCATTTTCAAATGAAACAAGGAAAATGAACTGACAATTTATTAATTACATTTCATTGTTTCATAATGGAACATGATAAACCTTGAATGAAACAATACAAATCTATTGGTTCCATTTAGCATAATTGTGCTAACCGTTTGTAATGAAATCTCCAGAGAGTCTTTTTCCACTTCATTTTTCAAAAACTTGCAGGCCTTCTCTTTTCTTTCTTTCCTTATGCCATTTTTTAAAACAGTTACTGTCCAGTGATTCATAAACAAGCAGAAGAAGAGCTCAGGGGTCACCTGATGAGGAGTGATGACTTAAAGGTGATTTGAAAAAACTTGTTGCAGGTATGGTTTATCTGGCATGATAAGTTTGTTACTAGACAAAATGAATCAAAGGACCAGTCTCAAAGTTCTAGTAACAGATTGTTAAAATAGATGCGTTATTAGTCCTTTACCAATGATTTAACTTAACAAAAGAAGCAATCCCACCATCTGTTTTAGATACTATATTTTTAATGATTGCACCATAGAACTTCATCAGCTTTGAGGAACTGACATACGTAAGAGCACCAAAGAACTCTGCAGCTAAATTAAATATGGGACCTGTGGTCAGGGCACTTGTGTTAGAGACACATGGAACAAGAGATGCATGTTTACATAAAAATGTGCATTTTAAAGGCTATAAATTCCTTGCCCACACGTTTACATTTTTGTTCCTGATAGTTCTAAGAAGAAGAGAGTAAGAACAGAGTTGGTGGAGAGGCAACAAGAGAAGAAACAGACAGTTGTTTATGAAATAAGCAACTGCTTATTTCTATCCTTATATCCAGAATATGAGAAAGTTAGAGTAGAGAGAAGATAAGACTCCTAGATAAAGTGCTGAACATGGAAAACAATAAACGTGGACCAATTCTTCACATCATGCAGCAGGTTAAGTTTGAAAAAGGATGTGAGGGTTGGCTATTAAAAAATAAAATAAAGGCTCAGCATCCATAGCTCAGTGAGTAACGATGCCAGCCACATACACCAAGGCTGGGGGATTCGAGCCTGGCCCATGCCTGCTAAACAACAATGACAACTTCAACCAAAAAATAGTCAGGCATTGTGGTGGGTGCCTGCAGCCACTTTACTTGGGAGGCTGAGGCAAGAGAATTGCTTAAGCCCAAGTGTTTGAGGTTGCTGTGAGCTGTGACACCATGACACTCTACCCAGGGTGACAGCATGAGATTCTCAAGAAAGAAAGAAAGAAAGAAAGAAAGAAAGGAAGGAAGGAAGGAAGGAAGGAAGGAAGGAAGGAAGGAAGGAAGGAAGGAAGGAGAAGGGAAGGGAAGGGAAGGGAAGGGAAGGGAAGGGAAGGGAAGGGAAGGGAAGGGAAGGGAAAATGCAAGTAAGCAAGAAAGAACGAACGAAAGAAAGAAAGTAACAA